>PVHP010002313.1:29877-91956 GCA_004024765.1 Zapus hudsonius
CCTCCCAAGTGCTGGGATTTAAGGCACTCACCACCACACCCAGCATGGAATTATTTAATGTAAGTCAATTTGCTGTTAAAGTTGTTTTGATAACATCTTGTAAGAGCAAGGTTTTGATATGTTTTATATGAAACACTAAAGAAAGATTTAATTATTTTTTTATCATTTTACTAGAAAGTCCCTAATGCTGTATAGAGTTGCCAGTTCAAATAAGTAAATAGAAATTGAAGTTGATTAAAAAAAGGTAGTCTATAGTGAGCCTATGACCAAATAAGTGTTTCATAATAACTAAAAATAATTGAGCAAAATATGGTTATCCATATATATAGTCATACTTACACAAAAGAAAATTAGTATGTTCTTAGTCTCTTAAATCCGTGTAAATAACATTCTATAATTGAAGGATGAGAGAATGTAAGCGGAAAAACAGATGCACATTTGTTGTCTTATTTATACCTACTGGAATGATGGGAATTAAAATGAATTTGTAAACTGCTTTACTGCTTTCATGACCTCTAACTTGAACAGAGGTGTCCTGAGGCAAGCTTGTGGTGTCAGAACATGAGATATTTATGAAAATGCTATTATATGTAATCTTGGATTTCATCTAAGGTTGCTTCAATGAGCCATTTATAAGCAAGCCACTGTGGCATTTGAAATAATGGATGTTTTAGTAGACATTTATATGTGAAATTACATCTAACTGAGATGGCATCAATAGTTCTCTATATTCACTGAGTTTCTGGTGATCAGTAGATTTGTGTGAAGAAGCAGTCTTGGGGTATAAAAAGTATAGTTAGGATCCTGGATACAGAACTGGGATGTGGGACAACTTTATAGGTAAGAGAATTTCATTGATGCTGTTTTATTCATTTATTCACTCAAAACTATTCATTGAGTATTTGCTCTGATCATGTAAGATCTATTGATATAGTCTGAGCAAGATCAGCACTATCACGTATGCAAGGGGTTTACAATATAGATGATGTGGCAAGACATGCTTCCTTTCTTGTGAAAATTTATTATAAAGTTTTTTGAAATTGAGATCAGTAAAGAGTCTAATGTACTGTCATTGCTTAGTAAATATTAATTTTCCCTTTTGCTTTGTATCTGTGCACTGGGGAGCTACTTGAATCAGTTGCCCAAAGGCTTTACTGTCCAATGATGTTTCTGATGACAATGAATGTGAATCATGAACTTCGAGGTGTGATACAGAAAAAAAAAAAAAGGTGATCCCACAAGATGTAACTTACTTTACTTTCATGAGCAAATAAGACAGAGAAACATACCCATAACGGAGAAGCAGCTATCCAAAGGCAGACAGACGTCAGATAATTCTCAGGGAATATTGATAGTGGCTAGGACTCCCTACTTAATCAAATGCTATCCTTAGAAGTAGATTGATTTTTTTTTAAAAAATTTATTTAGCCGGGCATTCACCTTTAATCCCAGCACTGGGGGAAGGGGGTCAGGGAGAGTTAGATTTGCTGTGAGTTTGAGGCCAGCCTGTGAGACTACATACTGAATTCCAGGTCAGCCTGGACTATAGGGAGACCCTATTTCAAAAAAACAAAAAGAAAGGAATTATTTATTTGCCTATGTCTGTACGTATGTATGTATGGGTGTGCCCAGATTGATTTTTTTGAGACGGGTTTTGCAACAGAACTCAGGCTTGCTGCCTCAGCCTGTTGAGTTACTGGGATGATGGGTGTGTCCCACCACATCCAGCCTATGTTGCCAGTTCTGGAGAGAATGAGAGAAGATCAGTTGCAAGCCATTACACTCACCCTAAGAACCCTCTGTTCTTTCAGAAAGGGCACTACTTCCAGGAGAAATGGAAGGTGAGAGAGGACAATCAGAGAGTAGATGAAGGTCCTTCAAATTCCAGGAAAATTCTGTGCAGGGCCAAAATGGCTGGACTAGCGGATGGATTAGAGATTGCAGATTTAAAACAGTGAACTCCTCCAGCAGCAGTTTGAACCACTTGCATCCTAGACTTGCTCTCACAGATTCTGCCCCATTGAGTCTTGAACCTTGCTGAGTTCTGCCACTCTGCGCACTTCTTAGGTGCTCCAGGAAAGCTCTGGTCAAGGCTTTGCCTCTTTCACCTGAGCTTGTTCATGTGCTGCTCAGGAAAAGAATAGATTGGGGTTGGGCGTGGTGTCAACACCTTTAATCCCAGCATTCAGGAGGCAGAGGTAGGAGGATCACCTAGGTCAAGGCAAGCCTGGGACTATTTCGTGAATTCCAGGTCAGCCTGGGCTAGAGTGAGATCCTACCTTGGGGTGGGGGAAGAATGGATTGGTCTAACAGTGTTAATGACTTCATTCTTTAACAACATTGGATGTATTGAGCATTTAAAGGACCAAATAATCTCCCACCAACTGAAGATCAGAAAGCAAACAAAACCAGACTAAATTCCTATCATTTGCAATATTAATTTATAAGGTGCCAGATTTGAGATAGAAATGCATAATTACAATGTATGATATTTACAAAGATATGTAAAAATAGCTATGTGAAAATTACATGAAGATTAAGAATTCTGGGGGATGGAAAGACATTTAAAAATATTTTATTTATTTGGAGAGTGAGAGAGAGAGAGAGAGAGAGAGAGAGAGAGAGAGAAAGAGAGAGAGAACCAGAATGGGCACAGCAGGGCCTCCTGCCACTGCAAACAAACTCCAGACACATACACCACTTTGTGCATCTGGCTTTATGTGGGTGCTGGGAAATAGAACCAGGGGTCCTCAGGCCTTGAAAAGAAGCACCTATAACTGCCTATCCATCTCTCCAGCCCCTTAAAAATGCTTTTCTTTTATTGCTTATTTATTTGCAAGGACAGAGAAAGAGAGCAATCGTGAGTGCCAGGACCTCCTGCCACTGCAAACATCCTACAGACACATGCACCACTTTGTGTATCTGGCTTTACATGGGTCCTGGGAAATTGGACCCAGACTATCAGGCCTTGCAAGCATTTAACATCTCTCCAAACCAGGAAGACATTTTCACTAAGATAGTGACATGGCGAGTCTTGAGTCAGACTTGAAGGAAGAGTAGGAGAATGTTAGAAAGAGTATTCTAAGCAGAGGAAAAAAAAAACTGCAGAAGCTTGACAGGAATTTATTTGTCTGGTGTGTAAGAAGATCACCAAGGAGGCATGAGTGGCGGGGGCAAAACAAGAAGGAAGACATGAAGCAAGATGACGTTGTGAAGGACTGGGTTCAGATGTACAGGGACTCATAAATCCTAGTAAGACTTGTCACTTTCTACTCTTGCTGAAGGGGGAATGATGACTCCAACACCTGTATAGTGGAAAAAAGGAGGTTTATTCTTTGTTTTGTTTTGTTTTGTTTTGTTTTCGAGGCAGGGTCTTGCTCTAGCCCAGGCTGACCTGGAATTCACTATGTAGTCTCAGGGTGGCCTGGAACTCATGGTGATCCTCCTACCTCTGCGCCACCACGAATAGGAGGTTTATTCTTGAACCCAGGGTGGGTCCACAGCTGAGATCACTCTCAAAGGACTGTGGCCCTGGGTTCAAGTCCCAAGCACTTCACAAACAATGTTTTTTATTTTTTTTATTTTTATTTTTTTTTTATTGTCCATAATGAGTTACATTATTTAGTGGGCAAACCATGCGTTGTTATCCCGAATTCCCCGCTTCCCCCCTCCCCCTCCCTGATCAGTTGTATATCCTCCTTCGTGGGCTGTCAAACAATTTTTATAGAGCACTCAGCCATTACCATCTACTTTCGTTTCCTTCTAACCATGGTAGGGCCAAGTGACACCCTAGTCTTCCTAGAACTTTCCAGTTCATGGAATTAGGAGAAGAAACTAGATGATTTACAATTGATAAATTTAACAATGATTTCTATCCTAGCACTTGCCCACTTCAATGCCTGGCCATGGCTGATGACTTTGGTACTTTCTTTGCAACCATCAATTGATTGTATTTGTTTCAATAACTAAGATGATGATTAAATTCGATTGTTAGCTTGATCAGATTAAGAAGCACACCTCTTGGGTGGGTTTGTACCGGAAGGATTAACTGAGGGAGGAAGTCCTTCTGCTAGAGTAGGTATTTCTTCCTGTGTTGGACCCTATAGAAAGAAGCACCAGGAAAACAGCCTTTTGCCCGGCAGCATCTGCTACTTGCTGGTACCCTGTTGATGCTGTTCTTTTTGGATTCTGGAACCCAGCTTCATCAGCCTTCCAATGTGGACTGAAGACCAGTAGCTCTCCAGGAATTCTCCAGGCCTACAGTGCCAGACTGTGACCACCGAAACATCCAGCCTTGTGGACTGAGGTGGCTACTTGGCTATTATTGGACAGTATCCTGTAAACTCAATAGTAAGTCCTTTTTATAATAGTCCTTATTCATTCCATTTAGTTCTTTTAGAGTTCATGGTTCTTGACACCCTAAAAAGAAGGAAGGATTGGGCTGGAGAGATGGCTCAGCAGTTAAGGCACTTGCCTGTAAAGCCTAACAACCCAGGTTTGATTTCCTTATACCCATGTAAAGCCAGATGTACAAAGTGGTGCATGCATCTGGGGTTTGTTTGCTCTCTCTCTCTCTCTCTCTCTCTCTCTCTCTCTCTCTCTCTCTCTCTTCTTGCAGATAACTGAATAAAACATTTAAAAAGGAAGGCTTTGTGGGAAAAGTTTTCAGTCTCCACCAGCTGGTGATTGGTTTGACAGATGCTAAGACTGGTGGATGGTTGTAGTACCCCTCTTGCTGGAGCATGAGCCTGTATCATGACATGTAGGGTGAGATCTCTTGTCTTCGGAACTTTCAGAGGACTCTAGTCATGGGTACGCCATCCTAAATCCACAACCCTGACAGATGGCTGCCTGTTTTTCTATTTAAATATCTTCAAACAGCCATTTCTGCATCTTGAGTAATTTTTTAAGTTCATTAAATGTGTATAGTTTCAATTTTAGCTGAATTTCCATCTATCATTTTAGAATTATTTTAGAAAATGTCTCTGGCCTTGAACCATGGCAATCTTGCTGTCTCAGTGCTGGGATTAAAGGTGTGTGCCACCACACTCACCTAGAATGTTTTATTCTATTTTGTTATTTAAAAAACATCACAACTAATATTTTTTGAGTAGATACACAAACCCAAACTGACCTGAACTTCACTATGTAGCCTCACAGGGGCTTAGAACTCTAGGAGATCCTCCTACCTCTGCTTCTCCAGGGCTGGGATTAAATGTGTGAGCCACCACACCTGGTTTATAGCTAAATTTTAATACTTTGCTTTTAAGGTGAGACACAGCAGGCAGCACCAGCACAAAGAGCCAGTTCTGAGGAGTTCATCTTAATTCCTGGAAATTTAGGTGCCAGAGTTTGGATCTTAGAGCCCTTCTTCCCATCCCCATGGCTGAGATGTTGGATGTGTGCTCTGAAGTGGTGTTAACAAAGGTTGTGGGATGTAGGAGGAAGTCTTCAGGAAAGTGGGGCACTCTGTCTCTTCCACCCTCCCCCATGAAGTGAGCAATTCTGTTCTGATACATGTTTCCACCATGATGTTCAGTGGTAGATCATAGCGAGGAGTCATGTATGACCATCAGACAGAATGGTTTCTTCCCTTTTGAACTTGTCTCTTGTTTTGTTATAGTGACAGGAAACTGACCAAGGGGCTCTTCCTCTGCCCTGTGAGGTTTTTATTTTATTTTATTAAGATTGAAGATGTGAGCCACAACACCCTGCTTTTAAAAACTATTTTTTGCAGCTTGGGTGGAGATAGTGTAGCAGTTAGGGTGTTTGCTTGCAAGGCCTAAAGACTTAGGTGACGTGGATTTGATTCCCTGGTGCCCACATAAAGCCAGATGCATAGGCTGGTCCATGAACCTGGAGTTCGTTTGTGGAGGCAGAAGGCCCTGGCGTTCCCATTCTCTCTCTCTCCCTCCCTCTCTCTCTCTCTCTCTCTCTCTCTCTCTCTCTCTTTCTCTCTTCCACCCTGCTTGCAAATAAATACATTAAAATTTTTTTATTTATTTGTAAGCAGAGGGAAGGGGGGCATTCCAGTGTCTCCAGCCACTGTAAAAGAATTCCAGATGCATGTACCACTGTGTGTCTGGTTTTACATGGGTACTGGGGAATCAAACCCTGTTCCTTAGGCTCTGCAGGCAAGCATCTTAACTTCTGAGCCACCTCTCTAGTTCGTGCTTTTTGATGGCTATAAAACATTCCTCATTCTGGCCTCAGATGAGAAAAGGAAATTTCAAAAAGTCAGCACTTAATCACATAAAGCTGAACAAATAGCTCTGGGCACTCAGAATTGGTTTCTTTATCTTTATTGACTAGGCTACTTAGAAGCTCATAGAAAATTTTACATTTACATGATGATGTGAGGATTTCCAAGAACAATCTTCAGACACCTTGGCTAATGCGCTAAATTCAGAAAAACATCATGTCTGGTGGGAGCAGACATAAGTGAGTCAGTTCTGACCAAAAAGTTTAAAATTTTCCTAATGATGTTAAGTAATTTAGAAAATGAAATAATAGTAGATACTTTTGGTGTAATGGAGTATGTTGAAGTGACATCAATCAACCCATGTAGGTGCACATTAGCACCTGTTGCAGTTAACTTCTGGTTGCTGGCAGACAGAACCTGATTGGAGGGGAAGCTCCATGATGGCAGGGAAAATGATGGAATGAGCAGAGGCTGGACCATCATCAGATGGACAACAGCAACAGGAGAGTGTGCCAAACACTGGCAAGGGGAAGCTGGCTATAACCCCCATAAGCCCGCTACGACAACACACCATCTCCAGGAGGCTCCAATTCCCAAATTGCCACCAGGTGGGGACCTAGCATTTGGAATACATATGTTTATGGGGGACACCTGAATCAAACCACCACAGGACCAAAGAATCGGTTGCAACTGAGATTCTGGGCCAAGTAGCACAGACTAGAATGAAGATTTGACCTTTGAAAGAAAAGAAAAGGAATTTTCCAATGGGGATGACAGTGTGTGCAAAAGTATATCAGTTATTTTCTTCATGTGAGCTTCCAGCCTGTCATGCTTAAGGTTTGTACCTGGTCTGAAGGGAAATCGAGCTACTTTTAACCTCTGAGAAGTTTGTCTTCATAATGAAAGAAGTTCCTTTTGTCTTTTGAAGGTCCACAGTGATTCAGAAGGGAGTGGATATTCTGGTCACCACAAGGGGGTAGTCTCTATCTGAATTACTAGTAGGTGAGTAGACCTGACAAAGGTGGTGGTGGTGGTGGTGGTGGTGGTGGCAATTTGGGTTGTGTTTTGTTTTTTTTTTTAAGTGTTTGAGCCCTGTAATTGCAAGTCTGAAACTGCTTAATTCTTTATACAAAAAGAAACTTCTCAAAGAAGATTCCTTTATCACATTTTGGATTCATCCTTGGCAAATACATTTTCATTGCCAGCAATGATGCCATGTAGGGTTTGGGTCCATTTCAGCCTCTTCTCTTAACCCTGCTTACCTTGAGTTTGACCCAGATGCTGACAGCTAATTTTCTGAAGCTCACTAGAGACTTGAAATGTCCAGACCATCAGTAACACTAAGAACACTGGGGAAAGGAATTAGCATTCTGAGTTGCATCTGTCCTACTAATTCACTTTGTCTTCTAAGGATATTAAAAGTGTGGTCAGGCCGAGGAGCCAAATATAATTCCATAATTATAATTAAGAGTATGACTTTCAGTGAATCAGACTGATTCAGATAAAGTCAGTTTAAATTTTATTTACTTCTTACTGTTTTTTCAATGAAGAAATGGAATGGTAAAAGTAACTAATAGTACTAGGGGCTGTCATGATTAAAAAAGTAACGTGCTTGCATTTCCAGTTCCTTTTTCCAGAGAGAACCATAACTAACAGGTCCTTGTTTATCCTTTCAGAAAAGAAAATATACATAAGCATACACAAATATAATTTTTATACATGTGGTAGCATCTTGTGTATACACCTGGGTTTTGCCTCTTTTGTTTTATATTATAAATAGCAATATACAAATATAGAATATAGTAAATATTTTAGATACCAAAGTAGTTTTCTTTTTGAAGTTTTCTTGAGAAAATGTCCTTATAGTGCAGGAGTTTTGGTGCACTGAAAACATTATGAAGTTGATTACCACAGTGATAGCTGCACAATGCTGTGAATACTATATATTGAAAAAAATCAAGGGCTATAGCTGAGATCCTGGCAAGAGATGAGCCACCACAGTCATATCGTGGAGGATCCATACAGAACCCCACAGAGAATGAGGAGATGAACAAGGGACCCACAGCCACAGCCATTCAATCAACACAGGATAAGCCAGTGAGACAGAAACCAACGAATCTCGACACAAAAACCCCTAAGCTCACAACATTAAAGCAGCCTTAATACTCACCCACCACAACTCAGGGAACTGAGCGGAAGAGGGGGTGGAAAGATTGTGAGAGCCATGGTGGGGGAGAATATCAGAGGCATGGCACCCATCAGTAACAACATACTAGGGCTAGGCGAACCTGGCTGAATACTAGGCTATCCATGGTCCCCTGTCACAAGGACTGATCCAGACGACCCATGGAGGAGGATATACAGCGGATTGGGGATGGGAGAGGGGGCATCGGGGAATTGGGGATAACAACTCATTGCCCACTAAATAATGTAAGTCATTATGGGCAATAAATTAAAAAAAAAAGAAAAAAAAAGAAAATGTCCTTATAATAATGTGTATGAATGAATGTATAAAGAACTGTTAGATCTGTGTTGATGTATATATTATTTCCCTTTGTTTTATTGATGTATAATTGATATTTGAACATTTAGCATATTGATGTATGCATTTGGATAGATGTGAATAGATGCACATACCTGTGACTCTATCATAAGAAAGTATTAAGTAGATCTATCGTGCCCTGAATTTTTCTTGTGTTCCTTTATTGGATGTGCATGTTAAAAGCATTCACATGAAATGTATTACTTAACATACTTTAAAGTGCAATATCACTATATTGACTACTGGTTGTATTTTACAGAGTGAATCCCTAGAATTTACTCATCTTGCGTAATACAGCTCTATACTCATTTTGTGTCAGTGCCTCAAATCCTTTATTTTAATTGTTTTCATGGATGCTGCCTCAGTGTCTACTCATTATCAGACGAGGAGAGTCAGTGCCCGTCTCTTCTGCCATGACTAACCTAGCACTTTTTAAACCTGTTGGTCTGTGAAAGTGTATGAGAAAGTAGCAGCAGTGTTTGACTTATTATGCCATGAATGAGCTGGAGTATCTTTGACCTTCTTATAAGTCTAGTTGTGTGCTTTTATTTGGATTATCATGCTATCTTTAAGGACAAGAACAAAAGACAACCTTTGTGTGAGGAATTCATTCTAATGTCATTGATATTGTCAATGACATTTAGTAGGTATGTGGAAATCTATTATTTCATTATAAAGCTGTATAGAAAGACAGGGTATTTTCTTTATTTAGTACTTCTGTTGTTGTAAGGTTGTACTCCAGTACTGACTGATATGTAATTCACTCTAGCCCCAGGCTGGCCTCGAACTCATGGTCCTCTGCTAGGATTAAAGGTGTGCATACTTGGCTCAACAAGGGTATTTTCATTGTATATCCCACTTTATAGACCCCTGGTTTGTATCTCAATAGGACACAGCCCTTGTTTATTTCCCTTTGAAATTGATGTAAAAGCATTCCTGGCCACCCATATACCATATACTGTTACAAACAGCAAGGCTTATTTTTGCCAACTTCAATTTGAAAGCCTTCTGCATCATTATTTTAGTGTTATGAAAAAGCAAATTGGTCATAATTAACATTTAGAAGGATCTTTTTGGTAAGCAAACATTTCCCTTCAGTCTGTTCTCCGGAGGTCCTTTCATTTGGGCTGCTTGCCTTATAAACACATAATACGCACTAATTGTGGAAACCTGAAACCTGGCATCTTTCTTACTTTGATAGAAACATGAGCTGCTTTGCATGGGCTGTATTTATTAGCTATTTTGGTGACACACATTGTCTGTGACTAATGTGGAAAAGCTAAACGATAGATCACAAGGAGGAGATGAAGCAGACTTTGGATTGCAAATATATTTAGGGGTGGTGAAAAGAAATATAATCCTATCCAAGGAAACCAAGATGAACAAAAGTGAAGCAAAGATGCTTTCTGTTCTCTTCATGGCCATCTTTTTATCTAGTGGGGTGAGACAAGACTGAGAATCTAATCCAGAACATCCCATGCTAGGCCAGTTCTTTACTACGGAGCTATACTGTTAGCCTGAGCATTCGCACGCACACAGTTTTCCTAGCAGTGAGGAATGGTAGCCACAGAGAAGGAGAAATATGAGGTTAAAAACAGGTTAATGTGATGTCAGTGGTTTAATAGGATAATCTTGTGCAATATTCTTGGCCATATTTTTCTGACTCTGTTGGTTGTATGTGCTAATATTTACAGGAAGCTCAAAGGTTCTTGACTCATTTCTCCCTAAGCCACACGTGGCTTTGTCTCCTGATTTTCACACCCTGCACACATGTCATACCCCTAGTGTGTGTGGAATGATCACTTGCCTTCAAACAATGGGATTTGAGAAAGAACCTGGGATGTCACTTCCATGTTTGTTTTTCTTTATGGAAGACTGTCTTGTTAGCAGACTTGCCCTAGCCTCTGCTGACAGACTTGAAGCAAGCTGCCATACATAGTGTGAGGAAGCTCACATGACAAGCAATTGAGGTTCCTGGACAAGCTGAGGGCCTTGGTCCTGTAGCTGATTGCATCAACAGTTGTGTGGGCTTGGCTATGACCCAAGGCTCAAATGACATCACTGCTCAGTCCCTTAAAATGGAGAATTCAAATAAACTGGCTGATCTTCCTGACCAATAGCAACGATGACAGAATAAACATGTCTACAGTCTAGTTTTTAAAAACTGCTAAAATTATAGCACTTTATTAGCATCATAAATAATACATGGGCTGGAGAGATGGCTCAGCAGTTAAGGTACTTGCCTGCAAAACCTAACAGCCCCAATTCAATTCCCCAGGACTCATGTAAAGCCAGATGCACAAAGGGACACGTGCATCTGGAGTTCTTTGGAAGCAGCCAAAGGCCCTGGCACACCCATTTTCCCTCTCTCTCCCTGTCTCTTGATGCTTGCAAATAAGTAAGTAAATAAATAAATAAGAAATAAGAAAAGAAATAATACACTGCTGGGTAACATACAACTTCTGTCATGTTGTATTTTTGTTCAGAATGTTCACTGCCCTTTGAGGGCCATTGGTATTATAAATGCTTGGTACCCATCACTTCTTTCCCTTGAACTCTAGAGTGACCAGATGATTTGTTTTCACCCACAGAATGAAGACAGAAGCAGAAATTCTGAGAGCCATGTTGGGATTGACACTGCTCCTCTTTTTGTATTTCTTCACCAGACTTTGTCTGATCTACACCGGGAGGAAAACAAGAGTAGCAAAGAGAGTAACAAAAATGACAGTAACAAAATCAGCGGCCGCAGCAACAACAACTAAAACAACAGAGGCAACTACTACATCATCTACAAAAACAGCTTTTCTCTTTCTAAGGCACTGAGATTTCAGTGGCAGGCTGTCCTCACGAGATTCCCTTGTGTAGTCTCCTTGGGTGATTGCTTCTAATAATTTGCTTCTGTGACTCTTGGAAACTCTGCAACAGGACAGCCTGGAGGAGGGTGTGCTCAGGACTACTGTCTGTAAAGTCCATCAGAGATGAGAGTAGAGCCTAAGGGAAGGAAGGAAGAAATACTCTACGCAAGTCTTACAAAAAAAGCTCTTTCTGGAGCTAATCTTTCCATCCTTTTCCCCATTACAGAAGAAAGATTTCAAAAAGGGCCAAAGAGGTCATTTGATCTGTCTTTCAAGTTCATCATCAGGAAGCAAAACCAAGGTCTCACATGCTAAGGCCCCTCAAAATTTAATCATGGTAAGAATCTGTTCAAGAATTTAGGGTATTTGTAGATTCCTAGCATCTCTTATTGGGGAGAACCAGGGAACACTGCTGGTGCACTCACATGCTCTTAATGTTTTCAACGTAGAAAAAAGACAAGAGAACAGGCTTTCCTCAAATGGATCATTTATAACAAGAAGTTTCTGTAATTTGTTTTTGTCATACCTTAGAAACTATTAAATTCCTTTGGAAATGTTTCAGTATTAAGTGGGATAAATAGAAGCCTTTGCATTAATCTATGCATGGTGCCTAATCGTTCTAATTCACATCACTTGGCTTTGTGATTCTTTACCATTTATTTAATTTTAAAAAAATATTTTTCCTCTATGTATATTTTGGTATAATTGGCAAATAAAAATTCTCTTTAAGGTGAATAATGATGTATAAATATATTTTGGGGGAGGCTGAAAAGGTGGCTCCCTGGTGAAAGGCATTTTGCAAAAAGTTCCCCAGTACCCACATAAAGCTGGATGCACAAACTGGCCCAGGTATCTGGAGTCATTTGCAGACACAAAAGGCCCTAACATGCCCATGGACTCTCTTTCTCTCTCTCTTTTTCCTTTGAAAATAGATAAAAGTTTTTAAGAAGCTTAGCAATTTGAAGTGTACATATAGTTTATTACAATATCGTGTTTGCAGCCATTTAATTGTGTGATTTTGGATGCTTCTTAAACTCTCCATTTCTCAGTTTCTTATCAGTTAAATATACATGTCTTCCATGATTATTGTGAGAATTAATTGGTATTCAAGAGGCACCAGTTCAACACGTCAAACCTATTGTTATTATTACCACTGTATTTCACCAAAGAAAAGCCCGAGCACCTTAGTGGCAAGAAAGCCTTATCCGTCCAAAGTTGATTCCATTCATTTACAGTTTTTCTGTGTTCCCACACTGACTGACACACTCCTTCGAAAAGCTGCAAAAATCTCAGCTTCCTTTAAATCCTTTCTCTTGTTCTAGGCCCCCCCATCAGCTATTTGCTAAAATGGGGGTACCAACACAAGACTTGTTCATACAGTGTTGCTAAATATTAACAATAAATAAATTTTAGAAAACTATTTTTGCTAATGACAGGGGAAAAAAGATGGGGGGATGTCATTTTATTTTATCTTTTTCTGTGGATTCAATTTTTACAGCAGCTCATAAGTCAGCTGACTTCTAGAGATGGCCCACATCAAATGCAAGGTTTAAAACTTGCCCCACCACGAGACTATCCAGAGGCATGGCACCCCTCAGTAACAACATACTAGGGCCAGGAGAACCTGGCTGCATACTAGGCTATCCATAGTCCCCTATCACAAGGACTGATCCAGATGACCCATGGAGGAGGATATCCAGATGATTGGGGATGGGGGAGGGGGCATCGGGGAATTGGGGATAACAACTCATTGTTTGCCCACTAAATAATGTAACACATTGTGGACAATAATAAAAAAAAGAAAACCTCCCCCACCACAAGACTGATCTGGGGACCAGGCACAATTGGTCGGGGCTGAGAAAAACTGTGGGCATTGAGAATGCACAGAGTCTAACATATAGTGTGTACTCATGTCATTTAAGAGCATTGAAGTTTGAGAGGTTTCTTGTCCAAGTGCGTAGAGTTTCTGCAAAGCTGGGCTTTAATGGTCATGTTCTACATGGTGAGTGACATCTTTCAAATAGGATAGAAGGACTGGCTGAAATAAGGTAAAAGAGCTCAAAACATGGCCCTTCCCTACAGGAAACAACTCTACAAGAATTAGAAAGGGAGTTGGAGAGATGGCTTAATGGTTAAGATGTTTGCCTGCAAAGCAGAATGTTCGATTCTCCAGGACCCACATAAAGCCAGATACACATCCTTTGCAGTGGCTGGAGGCCCTGGCATGCCCATTCTCTCTCTCTCTCTCTCTCTCTCTCTCTCTCTCTCTCTCTTTCTCATTCTCAAATAAATAAATAAAATATTTTTAACAGAAAGAATTAGAAGAAAGAGTTAAGACCCAAATTTTCCAGGGCTGCATTAGGTCTGGGATCTGACTTGGATGAGGATGGTAGGTTAGGAAAGCTTCAGTTCACGGATCATTTGCGACCAAATGATAGGAACTAGGAATGAACTAGCTTCCATTTTGTAGATAGGGTTATATGTCCCTCAAAAATATGACTATAAGTTCAGAGAACAAAGCCTAGGGACTGAATTCCAAGAAGGCTCTGACTCGCCAAGATGTCGGCTGACCACCAGCCCTTGTGCCCTCATTGCATTTTTATCAAGAGCATCCATATGCATTCAAACTAGCCAATCCAGTCCACCCTGACCTTATGCACAATTTACATCCCTGAAGGTATAAGAACCCTTGGTCCCAGTCACCAAATGGATTATGCGTATGGGTGCCCTCCCAGCTTGGGAGCTTGCTGTTTTAGTTTCTATGAATGAAGCTTTGCCTAACTTTCCCTTCTCTGAGTCTACAGACTGGACAGAGCCACTGGCTTGGTTATTTCTAGTGACCATTGAGTGTTGGGCACTCTAACCCCTAAACTAAGCCCAACCAGAGCTGAAAAAGGCATTGTGTCACTCAAAACCAGCGACACAAGGACACTGCTTCTTCAGATTTGTTAATAAGCTAAAGAGACCAAAGCTGGACCACTAACCTCCCCAGAGGAAGAAGCCATTAATGCTAGGTTTGGGTGATGCTAAGACAATGCTCAGTCCAAATCTATACTGTACTATTTCCTTTACCTTCTGAAAGCAGAACCTTCTTATGTTAAAGGGGTCAAGTGTACAGCCTCTACTATTATTAGTATCCAGCTGTTTGCTGACAACTGTGGAAATGGAAATTGGAAAGGAACTGGTCCTTGACCTCATCAGCATGTGTGGTTTCACCTCTGCAGGGAGCAAAGAAGTTATGTAAATACTCTTATCCAAAATTAGGCTTAGATAGCATGTTTATTTCCAGCCAAGTGCTTCTAATGTTTAAGTAAAGTCAGTGTAATTAGTATGGGCAATTACAACCATTATATAATTTAGAAAATCTTCGTAAATGTACTTGGGGATTTCAGGAAAATGGTGGATGAAGCCTTAAATCTTAAGGGTATGCTTTATTTGAAGATTTCATCATTATAAAAAGGTTTAATTAAAACTTTTTCTAGTAAAAGAAAATAAATGATAGAATAAAATTAACTTCTTCCAGCTCTTGTTTTACTACTTTTTGTGTCTGGGTTTACACAGAAGCTAGAGAATTAAACCCGGGCTGGCAGACTTTGCAAGTGATTTTTAAAAGCTAAGATATCTCCTCGGTCCTCCGCCCATGTTTTCTATACATGACTCTGTTTATTTCAGTTGTATCAAGGGGAAGATCCTTTTAATTAGAAGATCTTTTTGGTATTCTAAGATAACTCTCCTTCAAAGAATATATTCTTTGTTAAAATTTAAGGGATTTTATTGCTTATCAGAGGAATGTGGATGATTCAATTTTGAGCTTCAGGAATTTTATCTTTCTTTGAGTCACCTAAAAATAAATGTGTATATGGTTATACAAACACATGTATTCGAGCCAGAGTCTGGAACAGGTGACTTCTGACAAGAGATAACAAACTTTGTAATTGACTTAAACAGCTGGCTAAATGCCAAAGTGCCATCCAGAAAAGAAAGAATAAATCTCTCATAAGCCAAATAAGACTGCTGATAGCCAAATAATGCATTAGATTGCTCAACAGAGACTTAGCGACTTCCAATACACATTGGCCGTCAGCCAACTGAAGCAACAGAAGTCAACACCATCTAACAAATGTTGCCTCATTTGAAATTCAGACTATAGCTCATTACGTGCTGGTGACACTAATTTTATGTGGTGGGTAAATTGTTTCTGAAATCTCATTCTCTTTTGCATTTCCACGCATATGCACTTCTGCCCAGTCTGACTCATCCATTAGTGTGACACGCAGCCTGCAGCTTCTGACTAACAAAATCAGATTTTGACAAGAGGAAATCATTACTAAAGATAGGATTTACCAGGAGATAAAATTCTTTTATTTCTTTTAGCTGTTATACTTTTGTTTACCTATTCAGTAATGAGCAGCTAGTCTTTTTCCTTTCCAGTGGAACTCTGATTTGGTTTTGTTGTTCTCCAGGGAAGGGCATCTTAAGGACAGTATTCTCTGTACCTGTCTTCCTGTTCTGTTGGTCTTTTCTTTGCCAAAGAGTGCTTTAGGTACAAGCCCAGGGTGCTCTTAAAACACGAGACACTGTGATTGCTTCCGATTAATCGAATCCAGGCCAGGTCTTTGCCAGGAAAACTAGTGGGTTGGTTTGGTAAGTACTGAATGTGCGATGGGATGAAATACTGTTATCATTTAAGTGCTAGTGAGAATTGGAAAAGGTATGCTGCATATAAAGTGGGATTTGAAAACAAAACAGTTCCGTTCAAACTCCTGTAGTATTCTAATCAGTGTTGTTATTCAGGAATGCAAAAATTTATATTGAGGCACTCATAAGAGAAAGTTGTACTACAAGTGCTGACAGGAATGCGGGATCCTAGCAACTCTTACTTAAGTAACAGTAGTAATAGTAATTCTTTTTTTATGTATGTGATCATCTTTGTCTTTTTTCCCTTTTGGAAGGCACTTTTTCCCTTTTTTCTTTTTCTTTGTTTATTTTAGGCTCCTTTAACTGCTGAGCCTTTTATTTTTATTAAACCCTTTTAGATGTTATTAAAAATTTAAATGAGCATAGATAGTAGTAGATCTCATTATAACATTTTATTATTTCTTTATGAGAAAGAGAAACAGAGACAGAGAGTAAGTATGGGTATACCAGGGCTTCCTGTCATTGAAAATGAACTCCAGATGCATGTGTTACTTTGTGCTTTACTTGGGTACTGGGGAATCGAACCTAGGCCATCAGGTTCTGCAAGTAAGAGTCTTTAATTGCTGAGCCATCTCTCCAGCCCCATTATAATATTTTAAAGTAAATTTGTTTTTGTTAATTCTTCTCCATTTCTTCTCATCCACCTCCCTGTCTTTCCCCCAAACCCGTTCTCTTTTTCACTACAAGTTTCTCCTTCTCATGGTGTCCTTTCTAGTTTCATGACCTATACCCACATTCACACCCATATATATAATAGAGCATAAAAATGTTATAAGCTAGAACTGCATAGGAGAGACAACATGCAATTTTTGTTTCTGAGTTTGGGTTATCTCACCCAATGTAATACTTTTCAGCTTTATCCATTTTCCTGAAAATTCCATAATTTCATTTTTCTTACAGCTGAATATAATTCCATTGTGTATATATCACATTGTATTATCCGATCAGCGGTTGTTGGACATCTAGGCTGGTTCCATTTCCCTGCTATTGTGAGGAAAGCAGCAATAGGCATGGATGTACAAAAGGCTCTCTAGGTGTATTTCCAGTGGAGGTGGAACTGGGACATGGTAGTTCTGTTTTTATTTTTTTTCTTTTTGTTTTAATTTTTTGTAACTCCTCCACATTGATTTACATAATGGCTATACGAGTTTACACTCCATCTGTAATGAACAAGGGTACCACTTTGCCCACATCTTCAACAACTGTTGTTGTTCTTGATGACAGCTATTCTGGCTGGGGTGAGATGCAATCTCAAAGTAGCTTTAGTTTGCACTTCACTGATGGCTAAGTATGTTCAATACTTTAAAACCTTTATTGGCTATTTTTTTTCCTTTGAGAATTGTCCATTTCATTATTCTGATTATTGATTGACAGGGTTATTTTTGGTGTTTATTTTTGCCATTCTTTGTATATTCTAGGTAATAACTGTTAACTGCTTGCCTGAAGTACAGTTGCCATAATTTTCTGTAGGCTGTCTGTTTACTCTGATGATGGTCCCCTTTGTGGTGCAATGTTTTCAATTTCATGAAGTTCCATTTATTAATTCTTGGGGCTACTTGTACTATCGGAGTCCTATTCAGAAAGTTCTTGGCTATACTTATATCTTGAAGTATTTTCTCTGTTTTCCTCTAGTAGTTTTATCATCTTAGGTTTTAAATTAAGGTGTTTGATACACTTTGAATTGGTTATTTTGTGGACAGTGAAAGATATGCTGCTTTAAAAACAAACTATTTAAGCCAACATGAGTAGATATTTTGTTAACTGCAGCTGAAGGTATTGTAGCTGATATTTAACAGGTAGCTCACCATGAACTGCACATGACAATCTGTGTTGAACAGCTACTTTAAAAAATATATTATTTATTTATTTATTTATTTATTTATTTGTAAGCAGAATGAGATAGAAAGAAGAGGAGAGAGAGGGAGAGAGAGAGTGAGCGAGAGAGAGAGAGAGAGAGAGAGAGGAGAGAGAGAATGGGTGATCCATTCTCTAACCACTGCAAATGAACTCCAGGCACATTATGTATTTGGCTTTACATGGGTATGGGTACTGGGGAATCAAGCCCAGGTCATTAAACTTTGCAAGCAAGCAGCCTTAACTGCCTTGGGCCATCTCCCTAGCCAAAAAAGCTACTTTCCAGTGTGGAATGGAAGCGTTTCCATCATTCAGAAGGAGACATAGAAGTAGTTTACACAGGAGGAATACGGTGGCATGCAGGGCTTCCAGTAAAAAAAGGAGAGAGCATGGCTCTATTGCAAGGGATTCTGGGAAAATGAGGCAGAAATGAGCCTAGACACCACCACCCCCTTGTCTGACTAAAGCCCCAGACAGATTGAAGAGTAATACACAGAAGACGAGAAGCAACACTCTATTTGCACCAACTTTTACTTGATATTCTGGGCTAATACTGTTTTATCAGAAGACTGCTCGCTTCTGGTGTGAGGCAGTGTTACAGTGTTGGCAGCACAGAGAGTCTCAGGGCAGATCCTCTGAAGCACCTTTGTTTTCATATAGTGAAGATACCTTCTAGGAGTTCCTTGAAACAGGGAGGCTTTAGGTGGGAGCCTGCCAGAAAAAAAGATTTTACAGATTAAAAGATTACTCTATATTCAAGGATTTATGGACGTACCAGGGAGAAGGTAAGAACAGCTGAAAAATCAAAGATACTAAATATCTCTAAAAGACTATTTAAATCAAACACCATGCATTTTCCTTTTATTTTTTTTTAGACACTGTTAGCCCTGAGACACTGTTCTAAGCATCACTGAAACCAGAAGAATTTACTGCTTGCCATCCTCACCACTGCAACGAGCAAGTGATAAACATTTTCACTGGGCATGGTGGCTCATGACAAATCCCTGCAGTTGGGAGGCAGAGAGATAGAAGCAGGAGGATTATGAGTTTGAGGTCTGTGATGGTTAAGTTTTGTTGTCAACTTGATCTTTTTAATTATCTTGGGTGGGTCTCTGAGGATGTTTACAGAAAGGCATCCTCTCAGTAGGGGCAGGATGTAAAGAAGCTCAAAGAAGCTAGAAGTAAAGAAGCTCAAAGAAGCTAGAAGTAAACATCCTTTCCTGTATGGGCCAGCAGGAAGGAAATTCCAGACTCAGGAAGCCATTAAGTCTGGGGAAGATTGTAAGACCCCACCCTAAGCCTATATAAAGAAAAAGAAATTCTCTTTGGCCCTCCTGCCTGTTTGCTGTTTTGTGTGTGTGGTGTAGGTGATGGGGTTTTCTCTCTGCTCAGACCTGTGAAAGAGAGCCAACCTCTTTCTCTGTTAATGGAACTTCCTCTTAATCTGTAGTTTCAATAAATACTTTCCTCCCCCAAATTGTGCCTGGTTTGAAGATTCATCCCAGTGGCGTGTGGCTGACTACAACAAAGTAATTCTGGGGTCTGAGACCCTATCACAAAAACCAAAGAAAATCAGAAGAAAACTAGAAGGACTAGAGTAGCCACAGGTCTCAAGCAGTTCCAAATCTAGCAGGGAAAATTACACTCCATTTTCAGCTTTGGAATAATCCTCATGGGCTTGATACTTTGAAAGTGGCCCTGGGCAGTGGCTCCGGCTACTTGGTTTTAGGTGTCAGCTCCATCCATGGTTATGGAATCCAGAAAGTAGGAGTCCCATGCCCTGAATCTGTGCCCTTTGGGTTAATGTTGACAGCGCTAGCCCTGATGGGTTCTGAGCCACCTTCTGGGTCATTCATCTCTCTTCTTGACCTGTAATACATATTTGAAACCTAACAGCTCTATCGTTCTGTTTCCTTCCTGTGGAATCCCAGAAGACTGAAAGTCTTCAATTTGATCCATGTGTGTCCCTTTCAGAGCAGGCGAGCAGTATTCCCACTGGGAGGATTAAATTGGACCCACAAATCATATGCCTAATCTCAACAGATGGCTGCCCAGCAACACCAGTGGTTTACTCTTTGGGGCATGCATGCACTGTTATTATTTCATAATACACACAGAAGATTTTCTAATAGATGCTTCTCTAAACATTTTCTCCCATTTATTACTTCTCTCTTATATTTTACTACTCGTGATAAGAAAAAAACAAAGCTATACCTTTTTCATTTTGCTTAGAATTTTCCTCAAATAGAAAGATATCCAGGTTCAGCACTATGAGTTTTATCCTCTGCCCAGGGCATCCAGACACTTAATGACATGATTCACTCTTCCTCCATTTTCCAATAATATGTCCCTTGTTTATGTCTGAGACCTCACCAGAAGCACTGTTAACATTCATTAAGTTTGGTTCTTTTTCTTTCCCCTTCAGGCATAGTTTAAGTTGTTTATCTGAAAATTTATTTTGGTATAGGCCTTCGTTGTCTATTTTATTTATCTAAACATTTGTTACTAGTTGATATATAAATATTGTATTTATTTATGGGGCCAGGGTACTATTAATGTCATAAGACGTGCATTGCATATTGTTTAAATCTGGATAAACCAATCTATCTCCTCAAATATTTATCTTTTTAAAAATGGCAGTGGGTGCATTTTAATGAAACTCAATTAGCAATACAAAGGAACATTTGAAGGACACCAGAATAAAAACAGGTGAAAAGGAAGACATTTCTTAAGTTTCCTCAAAGCATCAAGATGCTACTTATACACAGATAAATTGTAGAAAAGAAGTTCATTTGTTGGTCACTGTTTGAATCCTAAGTACAACTCCCTACTGATGATACTGGTCCAAAATGGAAGCCATCCATTCCATCCTAGGTCACCCTCAATGCACATGCCTGGGGAGAACAGGTTGTTTCTAACTCTGCCATGTGCAGACATCAGCAGATTGGATCAACCCTTAAACTGCTTCTCTCCAGAGAATTCAACTTCCAGTTTCAGCCACCTGGTATTGAAGCCTAAACTATTCTTCGGATTGAATGTGCACCCTCCCCACACAGATGGCCACCGGAACTGCTGGTGACAAAAAGACTACAGTAAAGTGTTTAAGCTGCAGTTAATGGTGATCCTTTCATGCAGGCAAGGTACACAAAGGCAGCTATGAATTCTCAAAACTAAAGGAGGCTGGTCCAGGGACAGAGTTGGTTAGTCTGCACTTGTAAAACCTGCAATGGTGGGGCCTGCTCTGTCCCTGGTTTACAAGTGCAGACTAACCAAATTACTGATTTATTCCCTTATTGACATTAACACACATCCTAAAAGCCTTGCCTGTACCCATCACTGCAGCTAGTAAAATATAATCAGCCTTTATCATAAAATTATCACATTTTCCAAAATACAATATACAGAAGGTGTTCAGAGGCACTGGTTGCCTATTCTTTTTATTTTTTTTTTCATATCTCTACTCCCTTTCTGAACAAGCAGTGTTGGAGTCTTTGTACTTCTTTTTGGATATTGGAGGTGCTGTTTGAAGATGATTTCATCTTTATTGTCATTCGTGCCAGTCACCTCAAAGTTTAGTTTCTCCAAAAATGTTGATGTGCAAACTGGCAGGGACCCCTGGCTCTCCACATGAGTGTCGGGAGTGCCTTTTTTTTTTTTGCCAGTAATTTCTGGAATTTATTCTGAAATGCAAATTTTTTAAAAATATATATTTATTGTCCATAATGAGTTACATTATTTAGTGGGCGAACCATGCGTTGTTATCCCGAATTCCCAAATTCCCCCCCTCCCCATCCCTGATCAGTTGTATATCCTCCTCCGTGGGCTGTCTGTATTAGTCCGAACCATTTCTTCTTCTTCGTAGGTATGCCTGAAGCCCTTTGCTTAATGTTAGGTAAAACCTGGCTATCCCCAGACTTCTCAGGCAGGCCTGTGAAACAATTTTCTTCATTTTTCATAGGTGGGCCTGAAACTTCTCTCTCTCCCACCCACCTTTTTTTTTTAAATTAGTAAAAGCAAAGAAGAAAAAAATTTAATCAACTGCTTTCTCAGCTAGGCTCTTCAAGAGTAAATTTCCTTTAAAATCATTTCCTTTTAAATCATTCTTTCATCTATAGCTCTTGCTATAAGATGCTACTATAGAGGTTTCTAAAACAGAATTTAGGAGCAAACTTACAGCTTTAAATAAGAAAGATTAAAACTCAATAGCCCAAGGTTCCATCTCAAAAAATTAGAAAAAAAGAAAATCAAAAACAAAGGAGAAAGCAGTCAACAATAAATACTAGAAACGTGGCTGAGAGAAATAATTAAAAATGCGTTCCTTGAAAATATTGATAAAATTTTCAAACTTCTACAAAGAGAGACAAAAAGAAAAATGAAACAAAGTCCTCAATAAATTTTAACATATTTAATTTAACAATATATGTAAAAGAATAATATATAATGGCTAAGCAGGATTTATTGTAGACACACATGCTTGATTTAATATGTGAAAGTTGGTTGATATAATTTATGGCATTAATATGATCAATAGATGCAGAAAGTATCCTTTCTAAATAGCAACACTCATTCATGACTTTTAAAAAGACAGCAACATACTAATATTATACTTAGTGGTAACATATATATTTTTTTCTGATGTTGGAAAGAAAGTAATACCTACCATCACAACTTGCAGTCTCACTGTTTTAAAGGTATTAGTCACAACAATAAGAGAGAAATATAAGAGAAATAAAATGGAATAAATAGAAGTAAAATTGTTATGAAATATCACTATAATTGTAGAAAATTGAAAGGACTGTAATGCAGAAAAACTAGCAAGAGAACTAAGCAAGTTTTCTGAGAAGAATTCAACACATAGAAATTATTTCTTCATGATAGCAACCAGCAGTAAATAGGAAAAATTAAAACGGTTTTACTTCAGTATTGGAAAACCACATAGTCTAAGATTAAATGTACAAGAGACGTGTAATCTATAGAGAAAAGTAGGATACATTGCTTAGAGACACTAAAGACTTAAGTAAAATTACATACACACATATGGTGCTTATCAATTAGAAAACACAATATTGTTAAGATGCCAAGTTTCCAGTTTTTCTATATATTTAGTAAATCACAGGTAAAGTATTATTTTATAGAGATAAGTCAATTTTTATATAAATTTTACAATACTCATTGTAAATTCATTTGCTAATTTCTCTAGTTTGTGGTTCTCTTGGATTTTCTCTAAGCTTAATTAAACTCTCTCTCTGTCTCTCTTTTTGAATATTTTTATGTATTTGAGAAGAAGAGGGAGAAAAGAGATTGAGAAAAGAGAGAGAGAATACATATGTGTCAGGGCCTCCTGCCACTACAAATGAACTTCAGATGCATGTGCCACTTTGTGTGTCTGGCTTTATATGGGCACTGGGGAATCGAACCTTGGCCATCAGGCTTTACAAGCAAGCATATTTAATCACTGAGCCATTCCTCCGACCTCTCTTTTTCTCCCTTGATTAAAAAGAGGCACACCAGTTCTGAAGTCAGGATAACTCTCCACAGCATTCTGAGTAATAACTGCACTGCTGCTCTTTTCTTATGGTGGAATATATGAAATTAGGAGTGACACATTTGACAGTAAAAAATATGATAAACCTGATGGTTCCTGGGCCATGATGGCACCTGAATACTATGAAAATCTTCTATATAGAAGATTTGTTTCTGGACAAGAAACAAATGCTTAAATACTTCTTAATATATGTTACTGAATATTCATTTATAAATAATGATGTCTCACATGGATCTATGCATTTCATAATACATATTCAATAAAATTGCTCTTAAAGGTAGGATGTCTCAACAAAAAGCATTTGTCTGGGTACCACCCACTATAAGGGTAGTGCTGGCTGAAAGAAAAACAGAGGACTCCAAAGTTAACTGACAATTCTGTGGCTTTTGGACCACTTCTAGGGATAGATGGAACTAGAAAGAGCATTCTAAAAGCAAGATAAGATAACAGAGCTGCCATAGTTGAACTGACTTATCCACAGTAATTGGTACTGAGAAAAGAAAACGTAGCCAGTGACTTCCAGTTTCCTGGTTGAAGTGAGCTGAAAATATAAGAACGAGTAGAGAAGTTGATGGACAATAGAGTTGAAGGCAGGTTGTGTCAAAGCATGATAAATTGATTTGTAAGGTTCAGAACTTAGAGTAATAATAATAAGCTCTGTAAAATGCTTTTATATAGGATGTGGACAGTACCATGGGGACAGAGTGACATCTCCCAACAGACAGTTTTAGCTAACCACAAATATTAAGCTCATGTGCTCCTTGGTGTGTGTGTGTGTGTGTGTGTGTGTGTGTGTGTGTGTGTGTGTGTGTGTGTGTCTTTTGTCATTGGAACCACCTAATGGATCTCATTGACTAAAACAGCAAAAGCTCAGGAAATACTTGTTAGTAGAATGAATATAAACACTAAATAAATAGGAAGCACAAGTTTATTTTGTTTTGAGGGTTAGAAAATGTAGTGCTAAATTCACCAAGGTTGGCCTAAATTTCTACAAGTTTCTTTTCTATTAAGGGTAAAATGAGTCAGCGTAGTCCAGTTGGAGTTTGGAGTCACGGAAAAGAAGGACCCATACAGGGGCAGTGTCCATCAACAGGAAAAGCCACGAGGCTTAGATTCCTCCTAAGAACACTCTGCAATGGTTTGATGTTTTCTGACCTCCCCAAGATTCTTGTTGAAACTTATTCCTCAAGGTCACATGGCTTCGGGAGGACATTGAGTCATGATGGTACTGCTCTCCTGAGTGAAGAATAGGCTTGATAGAATTCTGTCCTTTCATGTCCTTCCATCTTGTGCCATATTCCACCACATTCCTTCCCTATGGAGAATTTGACATGGAGACACTATATTGGAAGCCCAGAGTGGCATTTAGCAGACAAGAGAAGTCACCAATACATTAACTAGCACCTCCCAATCTCCAGAAATGTGAGAAACAAATTTTTGTTCTTTAGAAATTTTCCAGTCTCAGATATTTTATTGTTGCACTGGGAATAGACTAAGTGACATCCATTTTCACCAAAACCAAAACTAAAAAAAAACAAAACAAGCAAGGCTGGAGAGAAAAGATATCCCAGTGGTTAAGGTACTTCCTTGCAAAGTCTAATGATCTGAGTTCAATTTCCCAGTACCCACATAAAGTCAGATGAACAAAGTGGTACATGTTTCTGGAGTTTGTTTGCTGTGGCTAGAGGCCCCGGTGCACCCACTTTGTCTCTCTCTCTCTCTGCTTGAAAATAAATAAATAAATAGAATTTGGGGTGCAAATAAAAACAAACAAAAAGCAAAATTGAATCCATAGTTGGACTGGAGGTGTGGGTGTGTGTGACATTCTCTGTTGTTAGTAGCATAACAATTTTCCATATGGATCAAGACACGGAAGTTAACTCAAACTTTTTATTATGCTTTTTGTTTAATTTCTTCCAAAGAGTGAATATTTTTATAAGTAAAAAGAAATCGACTGTTTCTTGATTCTGTTTATATGATCGAATCACCTAATCCCATCTGGTACTACATCTGCTTGTCACCATCTGCATGTCCCAAAGGTAAGAATGATCTCGTCCCCTGCTGTGTCTGGCCCTGGAGATGCAGCACAGGGTCCTGGCCCTACATTCTGTCGCTTCCTGGGTCTGTTGTCCTCGGTTGTGTTACTTATTCATACTTCATCCTATGGGGACAAAGGTGGAAAAGATGGGCTGCTCATGCGTTTTGACAATGTGTCTGAAAAAGAGAGTCTATAGAGAAAGGGAAGCTAAGAAGAATATCGATCTGTACTCTAATTCCTTCCCTTCGCTGCAGGCTCTCCCTTTGCAGGTGGTAATTATGGCTTGCAATCATATTGATTATGTCTTTAAATTGATTTATTCCAACAGTTAGTAGAAAGCTTTTATGTGGATGTGTTTTCTTTTTTCTCCAAAGCTATTTTACAGAGCATGCCCAGTTCTGTTGTCTTTAATCAGTTAATAACTTTTTTTTGGTCAATGTACATGCAATTTGTTTCAAACCCCAAGAAATAAGTTAACTTCCCATATACATTGTGAACTGTAAGTCCTTATTTGAATGCAACATCACACAACAGTACACTTCCCACCAGCGGACAGCAGGCAGGCACCAGGCTTTCTGTTTCCTGGTGAGATTTTTTATTTAATATTTTATTTATTCATTTTCAATTTCAAGCAGAGAAATACACAGAGGGGGGAGAGGGAGAGAGCAACAGGGCCACCACCTTGTGGGTCTGACATATGTGGGTACTGGGGAATTGAACCTGGGGCTTTAAGCACCAGAGGCAAGTGCCTTAACTACTGAGCCATCTCTCCAGCCCCTAGTGAGATTTCTTACTTCCCTTTGATATGCAGTGCATGGGTCACACAAGGCTGTAGCTGAAGTTCCAGATCTGAGTCTATTCAAAAGCAGCAAGACACCAATGTGGTTGGGATTATATAGGGTGACATCTACCCTCTTTTTTTCTTTCTTTCTTTCTTTCTTTCTTTCTTTCTTTCTTTCTTTCTTTCTTTCTTTCTTTCTTTCTTTCCTTCCTTCCTTCCTTCCTTCCTTCCTTCCTTCCTTCCTTCCTTCCTTCCTTCCTTCCTTCCTTCCTTCCTTCCTTCCTTTCTTTCTTTCTTTCTTTCTTTTTTTTGTTTTTTTCGAGGTGGGTCTAACTCGAGCCCAGGCTGACCTGGAACTTACTATGTATTCTCAATCTGGCTTGAACTCAGTGATCTTCCTACCTCTGCCTACGAAGTGCTGGGATTAAAGATGTGCGCCACCACGCCCAGCCTTCCACCTACTTTTCTTTATGACGGTCCAGCCCAGGTCTGCCACCTGTGTGTGTTTATTTGTAGCTACACAGGTGTGCCTTTGAAATGACAAAAACTGATAGACAGTGTATAAATCAAATGCTGATAAATAGTAGAGGTTAGTACAGTGATTGCTCATGTGGACTAATTTGTTGGTATACATCCCTGGGTACTAGGATTGGTATGCACCAAATTGGTGGCAGAACTGACAGATGATACAACAATCCTTGGTAATTGAATTTGGTCCCCAGTCCTGACCTTCTGAAAATATGTGCAAAGAGTGAGGGCAATGTGGTTAGGCTCTTGTCACTCACAAATAATGCAAACATATAGTTAACAGTTTTTCAATGCTAACTATGATTTTTTTTATCTCATCTATGATATTAATTATAATCTCCAGAGTGCTGGATTATTCTAACCCAGAACAGATAGAAGAGGTTTTGTAAGAGGTTGATTCCAGTTTGAAAACATGTTGTATTGCAAAAGAAAATTTACTAGCTAATTCAAAATTTAAAATACTTATTCCAGAGATTTTGCATGTAAATGTTCAGTTATCATACACTTTCTTGGAAACAATAATATCAGTTCTGTTACTTTTTTGAGTTACTTTTAAAATATTTTATTTATTTACTAGGGAGAGAGAGAGACTGAGAGAGAGAGAGAAAGAGAGAGATAAAGAGAGAGAGAATGGCTTTGGATGTACTAGGCCTCTTGCCACTGCATCTGGCTTTAATGTGGGGAACTGAACCAGGGCCATCAGGCTTTGCAAGCAAGTTCCTTTAACTGTTGAGTTACATCTCTTCATCCACCCCAGTTCCTTGACTATCATAAATTAGCAGTTTAAATTTTTATATGAACATGAAAACAACATCTTGATAATAAATATAAAAAATTTGTGAAGCAATGTACTAAACATTTATTGGACACTTTCTGTGAAGCAAGTAGGATGAGGACATTCTGTATCTGACTCATACTTTACAGCAACTTTTTCTAGACACTCTTCATGCACTGAATTTATAGACAAGCCAAATGCGCTTTAGAGAAGTGACTTTTCCTGTGGCAGCTGATGATGAGACAGGCTGTCTCCACCGGCCACACACGAGCTCTGTGCTCTGCAGCCCACAGTTGTCTGAGGCTAATGTCCGTAGCAGCTCTTCACACTTCTAAAGTCACAAGAAGTCACTTAACATCACTGTGTCTCATGATTTTTATTTATGCCATGAGAGGATTTGCTACAGTGATTTTTTTTATCCGCTTCGGCTTCCTAATTATGAGAAGATCATCGGTGTAAACCTTTGGACACGTGGTACGCTTTTCTAGAGAAAATCTGCAGCCTTCTACTGTAGAGTATGACACTCTCTGTGATTTAGAAAAAAAGCAGTTATGGATGACACATAATCCCTCTTTCAAAGTTACTTTCACCATTTGCTTCCTTTCCGTTTTAACTACTCTCACAGAATATTTGAATGATACCAGAAATAAAAGATAATAAGAATGTGACATGTTGCATGCATGTTTGTATATGAGAATAGACAAGTATGAGAAAATCAGAGATTGTACTTTAGAGTTCCGTTTGTAGGAGTGGGAGATGTCAACACGTGTGTGAACGTGAAAATGCATGAGCATCATGCTGGATGCAGGAAGACTGTAGGAGCAGTGGACGCATGTGAAGGTACGAGAAAGCGAAAAAGAGAATGGATGTGTGTGAGAAAACATGAAAGTAGACAACTCAGTGAAACTGAGAGGGAAGGAAGCAAATCAGAGGAGAAAGAGAGGAACATCTGAGGAATTATCTGAAGGAGAAATAATGAAGCTGGATGTCAGAGGGACGATGAATGTAAGTGGAAGAGGAGATGTGGGTATGTGATGGAATTGTTATGAGTGCAAGTATGTTTCAAGAATTATGCATGTGTCTTTCCCCAAACATTAGGAGCTGATCTCATTCTTTACATGACTCACTGGGAACTATCGCGTGGTCACCACTGACTGAGGAAAACACTGAGAGTGGATATCTGACAAGAAAGGAATGGTGTGAATGGACTAGATGAACTGGCCACTCCGCAGCAGGTTAATGAAGCTGTTTCCTTTGACAAAGATGAAATTCTGCCCATGGAGTTGAAAAGCCAGCTTTCTGTAGGCAAGAAACCCTGTGTGCCATGATGAGCTCAATATTTTTCAGAAGCATAAACAATAATCTATTAAGACATTGATAGGGATTTTGTTTTTCACCATGTATCTTTCTGTAATGTTTGCATTTTTATATGAACATGCAATACCTTTATATTTAATAAACTTAGGTAAAGAACAAAGCTGTTTAGTGAACAGGAACTTTGAAAAGTGTTTATTGAATGCTATGAGCTCTTTAACTTCTTCCTCTGGGTCTTACACAGCTCCAGCTTCAATAATAGTCCTGCCACATGCAATCATGTTTCATACATAATCATTTTAGCTGGGAATCAAGAAAGAATTAGTGTTTTTTCCACATATTGATGTCAGGATGGAGATGAACTAAATGCTATTGGGTCCAGAGTCAGGACAGAAATGCTGTCAGCAGATATCCAGAGGCAACCATAAGAATTCATGTACCTATGAATGTGCAGCTGTCACAGGGACACTGATAAAATTGACATGATGTGAACTAACATCAAGCATACATTAAGGATCTGGATGGGAGACATCAGCGCTAATGGGTTGAAGTTCCAAATACCTGAGTAAGGAACAGATCATTTGATTGTCTCATGGTAACTCTGCTCTTGAGATGAGGCCCAGTGATGAGCAGTGAGGACTGCATTTTGTTTTGGCAGAAAGTATCCCCATCTTTCAAGTCCCTCCAATAAACTTTTCTTGCCCTGACTATTTTATGGCATATTGCTAGTTTTTCATGCAAATTTTGAGAATGAAGATATTTCCCCTGCATCTCACCACAGAACAAATACACACATATCCTGGAGAGTCACCAGAAACTTTCTCCAATGCGTGCACCTAGGGATGTTCAGAAGACAGCTGCCCCATAAGGGAGGAAATTCAGAGACCACTTTGTCAGAAAGATGCCTGCATACTTTTATCAAAAATAAGATTCCAAGTAGCTTTTTCCCCTAACTTCAATACAATAATCATAAAACTTATGAGACATTTGCCCACTCACTGAATATTCACATATTCACAGAGAAGAGATGTAAATTCTTTCACCTTATAAAATTATAGAATCAATTCAAAATATAATTGAATTCAATGAACTCAGTAAAATTAACAATGAGAGGTTAACTACTACTGTGATCCTCCCTGTCAGGATTCTTGCTTGCTGGCGTGTCCTCAGACACCTCACTTTAGGGTAAAAGAATTGTGTGGTATGTCCCCATTCCAGAGGCCTCACTGAATACCTTTACAGGTGGGCATTGGTAGATCAAGTGAAATATACTCAAGGTCTTAGGTTGAAAAGGACCGGGCATGGGAGACCCTGAGAGGGACATTGAGGTGTTGGGGGTTAACAGGACAAATAGATCAACATTCTGTGGCTCAGGAGAATGGAAACTTACACAAGCAGTGTTCAGCATAGAAACCGAGGGGAGAGTGACAGTGACATTCTCATTTCTAAGGGGTTTCATTTGTTTGATTCACAATGATGAGAGTTTGCTACTTGTGTTCAACAAATATAATAGTACAGACATTGTATAAGTTGCACACATTAGATATGTGGAGAATTATATTCTGTAAACCACTATAATACAAATGCATTTATTTTTTGGCTGGTGTGTGTGGATGGATGCAATGTGGTGTGGTGTGTGTGGTGTAGGAATGTGTATGTACCTTGTAGCTCCCCATGTGCTCATCTGCAGTAGACAAAAAAGACCTTCAGTGTCCTGATCCGTGGCTCTTCCACCCATTCTTGTTTGAGATGTCACTTGGATATGAGAATGAGTTTACTGACATTTGTCTGCCGATGGCCAATCTCACTCATTGCATGAGGTGAGAAACTCTCAGAGCTTTGAAGTTCTGTGAAATAAGGAAGTTAGGAAAGATGAGGTCAGAGGATACCTGGGGAAGTTGGTCTGAACTTCCTGAAACCCATTGTAAATGTGTGAACTGCTAGGTGATTGTAATTTACATGTCTAATGCCACATACCTTACTCTGTACTGGCTATAAAACTTTGTCAATTGGGGTTCAGGGCCAAGACTTTTCTATGCTTGGACCCCCAGGCCCGGGCATTAAAGTAAAGCTCCACTCTCCTCTTGCTGAAGTGGCTCTGTTTTTTGTCACTGGGTATTTCTACGACATTAACAAGTGTCTGACTTTATCTACAAAACAAATCTCCCAAGGATAAGGATCTCCCAGTAGAAGTCTGCCATCTGCTTTGCACTCAGGCCCACTGAGTCCAGGAGGAAGGACCCATACCTTCTTCTCCTTCTCCAGCACCATCGCCAAACAATTTCTCCTCCACCTGTCTATAGAGCCACAGTCCTTACACACTATCAGTCTCTCTACTTCTGTAGTCTACTGTATCTTGATTTCCTCCATTTGGGAAAACTTTGATACTAGATTCATAATCTTGCACTCCGAAGTTCTGCCATAATCCTGAGCAGTTCATATATCAATGTGGATGACTCAAGCCTCGTGGTCACCTCACTTATGATGATTATTAACTCTGTCTCACATCTCGTATTCTCATGGGCACACTGTTCAAATGTGTCATCACCAAAAAAAATTATAGTTGAGATGTGCCAGTCCCTTACATCTAACCTCTTCCCCTTCCATAATTTGTTCATATGATTCTCTTGCAATTGGTCATATTTAGCACTGGGTGGGGGTCTTCACCACTCAGTTTGCATATCCTGAGCTGATTTGTCCTGTGTTCCTCTCATCCGTCCCTGATCTGGTAAACCCCAAACCCTCCCAGAATCAATGCAGATCCCTGCCTTTCCCAAGTCTGCACCTCAATCAAAGCAAAAATAGCAAATGAACAAGAAACATTTACTGAGGAGTGAACAAGACAAGTTTGTAAAGTATAAAGTTATTCATAGAATTACAGGGAGAAATGTGAACATAAAAAGATTCAAAGCTTTCCCAGTGAATTTATTGAATAGACTAAAAATAGAAAACAAATTAGCAATTCTCTCCATACTCATTAAGAAGTCAGGTTAATTGTAACTAGTACCAGCTAAAATTCTACCTTATTCCATTTAAAAATTAGCTAATTAGAGAAATTATCTACTAAAGGCAAATATTTAACAATTAAAGGCAAAGTCCAAGACTTTTTTCAGTTCATTAAAAAAACACTTAATTGCTAAACTCTGCTAAATATTCACAGGATAATTAAAAAATCCATTTCTATGATTGTTAACATGTAGCCTGCTTTCCCCTGTCTAAGTCCTCTCAGTAGTGTGACTCAGGCATTTACAAATAGTCAGCTTGCATACTGTAAGTAGTGCTCAAAGTCAATTTGTCACTAAAACAGACAGACTCATCTCCCAATTAAAGTAATTTACTTTGACTGCATTTAAAGAACATTTTATAGACTTTATGCAGGTATGAACAAGCATAGTGAACAAGCATAACTTTTATTTCCAAAGTTACTGGGGCGCTATTCATTTTAATATCATCATTAAACAACATGTTAAAAGTTATTCAACTTAATTATTTTCAAGGAAAGTTGTCATTTTAAAATCAGGAAGCTGAAATTTGTTTTTAATAAGAAATCAGAAGAATGTCCAAATATGGCTTGTCTTTTATCTAGACACACCATGTACCATTTCCAATTACATAGCTGTTAGGTAAAATTATATCTATGATCTCCATTTGAAAAATCCTTTAGAGGTAATTTCTGCACCATGCTACTTTTAATGTGATCAAAACAGTATTATTAATTTTATCTTGCAGTCTTGGCTACTATGGAAATTTGGGTACTTCTACTAAGAAATCACCTTCAAAGGATATATTTTATAAATAAGGATATTCAAAAGAATATGATTGAACAGTAATTCTAACACAGAAGTCTAAAATATTTTGAACAGTTACCACCTGGTTTATATTTGTAAATTTCAATAAGACGGTTTAAGAAATTAAGAAATGCCCACTGAGAGGTCAAAGTTCTGATGTGCTTGTAAAGGGTCACACTGCTGAGTAGTAGCACGTTTGATTCATTTCACATATATTACCACCTGTTTTGTTCCCACAGTGTCTTTTCAATGAGTTAGTTGTCTACTCATGGAACTTAAGGTGTAGTGATAGAAACATTCATTAGGTGAGTAAGTAAAGAAATGCATACTTGAGCCAGGTGTAGAAGAGCACACCTTTAATCCCAGCATTCGGAACTCAGAGGTAGGAGAATCCCACTAATTCGAGGCCAGCCTGGTACTTCAAGCTGAAAATGAATCCAGACATGATGCCTTTATGGCATAATCACCTCCCAAGCCCAATCTCTCAATATTGCTGTACTGGGGATCAGGTCATCAACACATAATTTTTTTTGAGGGGGAGGGAGGGCATTTACGTTTTGAATCATTTAGTTCAGATCTGGACTCAAATATCACTTTTTTTCCTTGGTTATCTTGGTTTACAATGGAAATTTAGGGGCACAAGTTCCCCAGACATTGTGTGTGTGTGTGTGTGTGTGTGTGTGTGTGTGTGTGTGTGTGTACAGGTATGTGCAGTTGTGTTGCTATGTGCTTGTGGAGACCAGAGGTTCGTGTCAGGTATTATTTTTTTGAGATAGATAGAGTCTCTCACTGAACCTAGAGTTGGGGGAAACGGGTTAATTTGGTGTCCTAGTTTTTCAGGCTGGGAGGAGTGAAAGGAATGAGAGTCTAGACAGGTTAGAATATAAAAGAGAATGGATGTAATTCTAGGCCTATGCTTCCTATGGAACGGTCAGCTGACATACATATTGGACTATGCTGCTATAAATTTATAATATTCCTTGATTTAATTGTGCCTTACTTCATTAGAGCTATTTGTAGGTCCCGAATACTTCTTGAGCATAAGAGTAGAAAACAATTCTTATCTCCAGGAAATGCCATTCAGTTAGAAAAAAAACAAATAAAAAAAAAACCACAGAGCTGAGCATTGTGGTTCATATCAGTAATCCTAGCATTTTCAAGGCTGAGGCAAGATTATTGTTAGGCGTTCAAGGCCATCCAGCCTTGGCTGCATACACTATGAGGCTAACCTGAGATACAGAGTGAGATCCTATCTCAAAAACAATCTTAAAAAGGAAAAGGAAATAAGAAAAAAATAGTAAAATACGTCTTCACAAATCCTTCTATCACTTCAGTCAGTCAAGTAGAAGAGAAATAAGCGGAGCATGACATCTTGGGAAGACAAGGACACAAGTAGAATGGAGAGAAAGAATCCATTTCCAACTGATTGTATAAGTGTGCTTAGTAGCAGGTGTCAACAAATGCTGGAAGAGCAGAGAAGTGGTTGATGGAAAAGGTCATTTATAAGGGTCATTCTGAATGGAACTTTGATTTTTAAATATTGAATGATAAGCGTAACTGAAGAGTTCATTAGATACAAGATTAGAAAGGGCAAAGAAAATTCATATCTGAAGGAAAAAAATGAGAAAGGTCAAACCTATTCACACCTTCAAGTGTTGGCTGTATTAAGGGTTGAAGTTGTAATGAGATTGTGAGAGCAAGCTAAAGTAAGCTCAAGACACATTTTATTTTACATGAATTTCTGTTCCTTTCTGGAAATGTATTCATTATGGAAAATGGTATGAAGTTAAAACTGTCAGAATACCTTTGTGAATCTCCATTGTCCCTACCACCCAGATTTCAAACATTTCAAATTCATGGCTTATCCTTTTGTAAATCTGTACCCTTAGCTCTTAACTCTTCCATTCAATCATCATATATTTTGTGATGTATCTCTCAAAGATACAAACTTTATATTATCACAAATTCAATAAATTCTCAGACATTATTAACACTCTGTACTATTCTGTATTCCCATTGCTGCTTACCAATGTGGGATCTGTTCACTGTTGGAATTATGATCCAGAAAAAAAATTAGATTGTACAGGTGGTTTATATGTTCTTATGGCTTCCTCAGTTTATAGGTTATTCCCATCCCTCCCACCCCCCTTTCTCCATCTTGTAACCAATTGAGTAGAAAGCAGAACGGTTTTTCTCTAGTGTTTTCTGTGCTCTGGGTAATGATGACTGACTTTGTATGTTGATTTTGCATATTCCTCAGTTTCCTGTAGTGGAAATTACCCAAATCATGCTCACATTGTTTGTGTGTCTATGCAGTGCATGAATACATTTATATGTTTACTCTTGGAGAAGAAACAAGACAATTTAGTGAGAAATGTTGCTCTTTTCCCTCAGAATCACATAATGTCTTGTTGTCTGTCTTTTCTATGTGGTGTGTGTGTGTTTTTGTATGTGTGTGTGTGTATGTGTGTGTGTGCATATGCACATGTGATGGTTAAGTTTTGTTTTCAACTTGACCTGTTAATAATACACAGTAATCTTGAGTGTTTTGTAGCAGATTTCCTATAATTTGAAGAGAGAAAGGAGACTACCACAATGTATATTTTCCATTGTTCCAAAAAGCATTCAATTTCCTTTTACTTTTTATTTTTATTAATTATGGACTTTACTGTAAGAAAAAATCATATGTTGATTCCATTCCATTCAAGCTATCTTTTTGTGTCCACTCCTCCCAACCCCCATTCCACTGAAGGTCCTTTTCAATCAATCATGTGTCCACATTCTTGGCTGCTGAAAAACACTGGTTTGATTACCGTGCCAGTCATTTTCCCCATTCCAAAAGGCAACAAATAGAACAGGATATTTGCAAATGGGAATTTAGAGTATTTTTGTTGCTTTTTCTCTCTGGGCTCTTTTGCCTAGCATAATGCTTTTCAGACTCAGCTAGGGTCTGTGTGTGAGAGTGGAGTGTTCCTCTTAGTTCTGGGTAACATTCCACTTATGACAGCAGCACACTTTGCTCAATCCTCCTCCTGTGAGCATTTCAGTTGATTCTAAACTGTGTCAGTTAGGTTTGTAGTGATCTTTTGTTAGTTTGTTATTTTTTCTACAAAATCTTCAATTTTATATTTAGGTCATTTTGTTTTGTTTGTTTTGAATAATTTAAGATAAGGCAACAGTATCATTTATTGCATTTTCATGTCCAATTGGATCAAAACCCTTGTTGAGACACCTGACTTTTCCCACTATTGTAGGTAACATTTCAGTGGTCTCTGCTTTCTCTCCAAATATCATTGACCAATTTCCCCTGGCCACTTATGTAGCTCTTTCCAGTACTGCACTTGCTACCATCTGGGAGCTGGTTACCATTCTGGATCTCGGTGTTGTTCGATAACATTCTGAGGTTTCTTCAGCAATAGGCTCTTACCTTTGGCCTGGGGTGAGTACTCAAGAACTTTGGCAGAAACCTGTCTTGTTTTGAGGACCTTGTAGGTCTCTTTGATTAACAGCTCAGTGTGGGAAGGAACCAATGACTGGGACAGGGAGCTTACTTGAGAGCTTACTGTATGAAAGTAAGAATTTTATGATTTCAATTCATTATTGGTTTAGCTTATTGTAGTTGCCCTTCCTTCCCCTTCCTCCCCCGCATTCCTTCCACCCCAGTCTCTCAGGCAATATACTATCAACTTTTAATCCCAGTGAAGAATTTTCATGTTTTCTTTATTTATGAAGTATCTAGTGTATCATAACTACTACATATATATGGAATGAAATACAATACTGAATGAACTATTGATGCAACCTGCCACTCCCTGTCTATACTGTTGCTCTTCCCATCCTCCTGCCACGAGACTGCTTAACACACTTCCTTCTGGGAGAGAACATCAAGCCAAGAAGTGATCACTTGTACAATAGAGGCACCAAAACCTGGAGGTGGGTAATCAACAGCTTTCAAATTGGCCAGTAAATCCATTCAGTGACAAGAAACCCTTAACTGGAATTGGGATTCAGGGCAAAATCTTATAGGAATCAAAAACTTGGGCTCAAAGAAGAAATTCCCATTAATAGAGAACTACAGAGAGGCTAATCCCTATAGAATCTTGCCAAATTAGAAGTGTGTGTCTCATTTAGCCTATACTGATCTCATTCTCTGATGGAGATTCTGTTTGTATGTTTCACAAGACAGTGAGAGAGCCATGGTCATTCCAACTCCACCAATGAGCCACAGGCGGATGGCTGAAATCCCAACAAGAGATGAACCACCCCAGGCCTATTGTGTAGACTCCCAATTGAAACCATTGAGAGAGTGGTGGGATAAGCAAGAGACCTATAACCATAGCCAATCAGTCAACTCAGGATAAGTCAGCGAGACGGAACAATGATTTCCAACATAACACAAAACAGAAGTACAGAGACCCGCTGGTTGTGGTGGCACATGCCGGTAGGATATTGCTGAAGAGGCGGAGGCAGGAGGATCATGAAAAGTACAGAGACCCTTAATATCTCAACAATAAAGCAGACTTAAAACTCACCCACCATGACTCAGGGAACTGAGAGGAAGAAGGGGCAGAAAGACTGTAAGAGCCATGTTGGGGGAGAATATCCAGAGACATTGCCGCCCCCTCAGCAACAATGCACAAAGGGAGGGGGAACCTGGATGCCTCCTATGCTACCCATAACCCCCCACCCCATGGAATGATTCAGTAGGCCCACCAAAGAGGATACCCAGTGGATTGGGGACAGGGATAAGGGAAATAGGGATAACAACATAATATTTGCTCATACATTGTATCTAATTTTGGATAAAAAAGATATCAGTAAAAAAGCTTAACTTCCCATATACTGTGTGCTTCTGACTCTGACATGTTCCGATGACATCTGAGCCCGTCTCTATTCCAGCACTATACTCCCGATTATTTTGCTTTATGATAATTTTGAGGTGAGGCAGGAGTCCTCCAACTTTAATGCTATTTTTCAAGACAATTTTCTCTTGTCTTGGTACTTTATATGGTTTGAGATATTTCAGGATCAGTTTTTAAGTCTGGTAAAAATATTATTGGATGTTTGATAAAAATTGCATTGATTTCTTGATCAAATTGGGGGAAAATGAATGCTTTATTGGCATTGAATCTTTTGATTTTGGGGCACAGAATTTCTATCTACTTCATTCTACTTTAGATCTTTCTCTAACATTTTAAAGAATATAAAATTTTGAGATTCTTAGTTTTACATCAAGATTTTATGCCCTTTAATGCTATTGAAAATATTTCTAAAAATTCAGTTTCCAATAAATTATTGTTAATATACAGGAATACAATTGAGTTTTTACACTGCCAAGGGTTAAAATTATTGGGGTTCACTACCACACTCAGTTTTATGTGGTGCTGATGAATCTCTGAGCTTCATGTATTCTTGTCCAGTACTCTATCAAGTGAGCTACATATCCAGATGTTTTCTATTGGTGTTTTGGATTCAGGGTCTCTTGCTGAAGTCTAGGCTAGATTTAAACCTCTGTCTTCTGCCTGCTGGGACTATAGCTATGAGATAGCATGCCTGGCAATTTTGTTTATGGTTTTTTTTATATAGGTGATTATACCATGGAGACAAATTTCTTTTTTCTTTTAAATCCACAAACCTTTTATTCCTTCTTTCTTTATGTTTGCTACAATATTTCATAGAAACAGTAGCAGAAAAGATTCTTGTTTTCTTTCTGATCTTAATAATGATGTTAGTTAGCTATTTCATAGATGCTTTTAATCCAGTAAAGAATTTCTTCTTTGTTGAGAAATATCATTATGAAGAGATGTTGAATTAGGTTGACTATGGGAACAACCTTATATTCTTGGGATGAACTCCAATGGATCAGGATATTATCCATTTCTTAAAAATTTATTTATTGTTAATAATTACTAACACTGTATGAACAAGTCTTGTGTTGATGCCCCCCTTTCCCTCCTCCCTGGCCCCAACTCATTGAGGGCCCTCCTTAGTGGGATTGCTGGATTAGATCCATTTTGTATATTGATATGCATAATTAGTGTTTTGCTAATGATTTAGTATCAATGTCAACCACACACACATAGTGTTTAGTTTTCAGTTTGAGTTTTTAGGGTTCTTTTTATATCAGAAGGCTTTGTATGGTTTTGGTATTATGATTATGTTTATCTAACAAAATTAATTGAGAATGTAATAATTTCTCAAGGGATTTGTCATAGATACAGGTAAGTAAATTTGATTTTTGTACTTTTATTAGGGAATTTTACATATTTGGATAACTAGACTGTATAAACATGGCCAAAATTTTACAATCACTATTAGGGGTTCTACTGCTTCCACAGTGATATTTAATGACTTATGTTTTGTTAAATTTCTGTGACCTTTGATTGTTAGTATATTCTTGATAAATTTTAATTACTAGCTATCATAATAGCAATTACAATAATCTAGCATATATTAATCTGTTTTGAGACAGGGTTTTGCTATGTAGCACAGGCTGGCCTTAAATTCTTGATCCTCCTGCCTCAGTCTCCTAAAATCTGGGATTACACGTGTATAGCACTATACATAGAATAACTATCATATTTCAATCCTGTGCTATGCAGCAAATACTTTTATATAGAACATCTCAGGAAAGACCAGACATAATGTATTCATTCTTAATTATGTGGCATTTTCCTAGATAGTCATTTTGGTTCTAATGTAACCTTAAAAGTTAAGAAATAACCTTAGAATAGCTCTTGGAATTCTAACCTCAACTATTTTTCTTATAAACTTCCAAAATGCAACATTTTTCTCCATGGCTATTATCATGGTAAGATAACATAAAGATAGAAGTTTCAGCTTTTTGCCTTTAACATTAATCTTCATGAAAAGGCAGGAATGGAAGTTAAAAGCTTCAAAGTGTAACTTGAAAGAATATTTCCTACCCTGTGTCCTTGGTCACATAGTGTAACCCAGTGATAAGTTTAGGGAAAGTTTCTAAGAATTGGCAGCATCAGCATACTTGAGCATTGGTGGTACAAAATCAGGCCTACAGTGTTTTGTTTTTATAGTTGCTATGAACAAAACCTGGGCAAATCAGTTTAAGAGTTTGCAGATTTGTTTAGCTTGATCGTTGGCTCCATTGATTCTGGGCCTATGTGAGGCAGAAATTCATGTCACAGAGGTCACTTACCTCATGGAGGATAGGAAGCAAGGAGAATGAGGAGAGGACCAAAGGACATAAATAATCTTCAAAGACATATTCTCAGTGTGGTAGTTTGATTAATAGTGTAAAATCATGTCCCCATAGACTCAGGTGTTTTGTTGAACCTGAGTTTGCAACGTTAATCCATAGCAGGGAGATTCCTGCTCTGGAAGGGGGAGCCTGTCACTGGTGGTGGATCTGAATTCCAACCCAAAGGTGTGAAGAAAACCGTTTGAGCTCCGGAGGTTCATGCTTGCTGCTTGTTGGTGTTTGCTTGTTGTAGTTGTTTCTCTCTGCTTAAATGTTGGAAACAACTTGGAGCTGACTACAACATCCAGTGACCTACTTTCTCTAGCAAGGCCTAACCTACCAGCTTCCACCACCTGCCCAAATAGCACCTGTTCATGTCATAACCCTCACCCTGGAGTGAGTACCAGTGAATAGGGAGGAGTCTGCTTTGATCATCATACTCATGAAAACTTGGAAGCCATGGTTGTTGGCATAATTGGCAGCATGTGAGGTGGTGGCAGCCAGAGTTAAAAGGGAACATTAAAGACGGATCTGGTTCCCTGTTACTGAGCTGCCAGGGGAAATTGGTCAATGGTATTTGGAGAAAGCAGAGATCACTGATATATAGCATAGTCTGATGGATGCCACGAGAATGCTGAACACACTGCTATATGGAAGAGACCAGCAAGTTAAGGAGTGCTCATCTGTTCAATAGTGGTGCTAAACCTAGGAGAGGGTAATCAACGGCTTGCTGATTGGCTAAGAGATCTACACAGTGACAAGGACCCCTTAACTGGGATTGGAATCCATGACAAAATCTTATGGAGATCAAGAACCCAGGATCCAAGGGGAAATCCCCACTACCAGAGAGCTACAGAGAGGCTACATCCATTAGGACCTAGCCAAAGTAGCAACGGTGTCTCATTTAACACAAGTGACAATAAATGCTGGTGGGGATGTGGAAAAAGAGGAACCCTTCTACACTGTTGGTGGGAATGTAAACTGGTACAGCCATTGTGGAAAGCATTGTGGGGGATCCTGAGACAGCTGAAAATAGATTTACCATATGACCCAGCTATACCACTCCTTGGCATATATCCTAACGATTCTACTCACTACCTTAGAGATACTTGCTCATCCATATTTATTGTGGCTCTATTTACAATAGATGAAAAATGGAAACAGCCTAGATGTCCCTCAACTTATGAATGGATAATGAAGACGTGGTTCATTTATACAATGGAGCTCTATTCAGCAGTAAAGAAAAATGAAATGATGAAATTTACAGGGAAATGGATGCATCTGGAAAGGACCATACTAAGTGATATTACTCAGGCCCAGAAAGCATAATGCCAAATGTTCTCTCTCATATGTGGATCCTACCTACAAATGTTTCAGATTTGTATGTGACAGAGGTGACAACAATGCTCACTGGCAAAGAGATAGCTTCTTCAACAAATGTTGCTGGACAAATTGGATCAATACATGTAAAAAAATGAAACTAGACCCAGTCCTCTCACTATGCACAAAAATCAACTCTAAATGGATCAAAGACATCAACATAAGACCTGAAACTGAAATTCATGCAAGAAAAGTCAGGGGGGAAGTCTCTACAAGATAGGAGTAGGGAAAAACTTCCTGAACATTTTCTAATTTTTTATTATTCTGTATTGCCTTCAAAGAACACTGTGCTCTTTTCTTGTGCACATGACTTCATTATGCTCATTAATTAAGTCAAAGGAGTTAAAGATCAGCAGCCTCTAATTTAGACAATAAGCTAGGAGCAAAAGAAATAGACTATGATTAATTTTTGCTGGTATTTGCAGTTTAAATTATTTAAAAATAATGACAGGTTATTTGTGACTCTACTGATGTTACAATTTTAACTAGGCAAGTAACAGATTTAAAATGATGTTAGAAAAAAAGCCCTTTTTGGAGTAAAAGATGATATGCCACTTTTTCATAATTAAAGAAAATAGAATCAGAAATCCAATCTTATAACTGTCCTGGGAGGAATGAAGGTATTCTAAAGAGAAGCTTGTGTCCCTCCCTTTGACTATCAGACTATGGAGACAATAGTCTGGTCTTCAAGAACTTGGAATTTCTCCAGGAATCTCTTGCTGGGACAAGGAAAAGGCTAAACCTTGGTGAGCAAGGCAAAGGAAGAACTTGTCTCCCAGAAAGAGATTTCACACAGGTCCACCTAGCAGGAGATGCTGGAGCAGGGACAATGAAGGGTTCAATGAGAGACAGGACCAACTCTTGACCAGGCTGCTCAGTTATGCATAATCCTTGCTCTGCATTTAAACCTGCATTTCTTGCCAGGACTCTGAAGATCTACGTAGGGGATCACTTCACCTCCTTGTTCCTCTTCCTAATGTGGCTACATTCAATAATTTTCCTTTCTCTGCTCTTCATTATCTCTTGTCTCTTTAATTGGCCTATTGAGGTCAGGAGGCCAAGCATAGCTTGTTAGAGCTACCAGAGCCCAGGTTGACCCTTGCCTTTGGACAGTCGGAATCAGTTATTAATCTGCTAACTATGATTAGTTTATTTAGTAGGCTGACTACTCAAATAGATAATGGATTTTATTTATTCAAGTAGAGTTTATTTTTAGTGTTATAAAAGAGAAAAAAGCATTTGTGTTATTACTTCAGGGAGTTGTATCAATTTGTATCACTCGTTCACAACCTGAGTTTTTCTATTGGGGACAATTCTTATTTAGTAAAATAAAAACATAAAAGTGTTTTTATATGCTCAAGGGTAAATGTATTGTAAAGCATTGAAGACTACCTTAATGAAATGTACTTTAACATGTCAATAGGTATATATACAGTGCACAAGAGGATGAAGGATCTAGCATTTTACAGGGTTTGCAAGCTAATGAATTTGCCTGCCAATGACCCCTGGGATTTTATTACTCAGAACAGCAGGAATCAAGCATTGGTTCAGTCTCCTCTCCTTCCCCAAGTCCATGGTAGCTGTACTGAGTCCGTCTGATGTATGGTGTACATACTGTAGGCTAGTGTCAATGGAGTAGATACTAGCAGCTTCAAGGTCACAGAAGGAGACACCCTGCTTTCTGTCCCCCTAGTTTGAAAGGTGGAGGTATGTCAATCACTCACTTGTTAAGGAGATCACCCTTCACCCAAATGTAGAGATGGGAAGGATAGTTATCCTCTTAAGGAGAGAGTGTACTATATGGTCTGGAAGCCCCCGCCCTTACCCTTGGTATGCTTCCTCACAGACCCTCACTTAGGAGCCTGCCCACTTCTCTGAGCTCTAATTCAGAAAGCCCAACTTCTCTTTTTAATCCTTTCTGTCTTTCCCTTTTGTTCTTATTTCTGCTTTTTGGATACTGGCCAAAATTCTAAGTATGCTGCCCTGACCCTGAGGCTTTTTCACCTTTTCTTAATAAATCTCCTTTGCCTTACTCACTCATTAATGTCCATGTGACTATTTGTGTGTGTGTGTGTGTGTGTGTGTGTGTGTGTGTGATTGTGAGACAAAGGATTTAACAGTATGAACATGGATAGCATTTAGAAGGTCCAGCAGAGGTACTGATGTATCTCACCTAAAGTCGGTGAGGAACCTACTTTGACTAACTGCTCTTGCCCTCCTACTGTGCTGTTCTGTTCTGATGTTCCAAACCAAACTTGCAAGGTTTTCACCTGTCTGCCCAAGATCCATTCTAAGCTCCTAGGCCAAGCTCTTTCTTTGTTTTTCGGAGGCACATGAAATACTTTTATTTCTTGAGTTGTTGTTTTACACATGGTAGCATATAAATGACACTCACTTTAACTGTTCTTGTTGGAACCTCAAAGTTTTTGCAGACTTTTGTAAAGTTCTTTGTCTCACAACCACAAAATATTAGGTACATAGACAGCAAGGAGTACGATAGTGGAGATTAATTGAGAACAAGGTGAAAGGGCTCAGTGTGTCAGGGCAAGAATATTTAGAATTTTTGCAGATATCCAAAGAAGAGGAAGAATGAATGCAAAAAGGAAAAGAGAGCAAAGATAAAAAGAAGTTACACTTTCTGAGTTAGAGCTCAGAGGAGGGCATAGGGATCTTTGAGGAACAGCAACAAAGGAGAGGTTGTTGGGGGTATAAGACATTAACTCATTAGGGTAATAATTATTTCTTCCACTTGCCCAGCATTTCTCTAGGCAAGAAATGATCTCCTGAGTGAGTGATTGTATACCTCTGCCCTCCTCCCTTGCATAGCAGTGAGGCCAGAGGCAAGGTCCCTTCTTCAATGACCTCTCAGCCTGCTAATGTCTGCCTACTTACTATGTCACCAGTAAGGACCACCCGCTGCCTTGCCCAAATTTATAAAGAAAAATGCTAACAAAGCCTTCCAGAGGGTTTTTTTTTCTGCAGGAAAACATGGTCTTTAGGATCATGGTCCAGAAAACATTGTCCCTCTGCCCCCTAAGAAGATACTTTCTCCACCTTCCGAGGTGGTTGTATACAATGGTTGTATACCCAGTGGGGTAGAGAGTTGAAGGATATACAGAAATACCATGAGTAATGACTCAGCATTGATAATTTATCACGCTAGATGTTGGAATGGCCAAAGGAAATGGAAAGATACAACGTGTCTTGAACTTGAAGGAGAAAACACTAGATTAGAAAGAGTTTATGTGGAATTGCACAGACCTAATTAATCCCTTTGGTGGTAACAGCTACGTGGTTTCATCAAATTTCTTTTGTTTTCTTAATCTCAATTCTTACATCTGTAGAGTGGACACAGTATCTCATAGGATTTATTTGATGATAAAATAAAATAAGTATATGCTAGACTGTGAGCATTTGCTGGGCAATATAATGAAAATATTGAGATGCTAATGAAAACTGCTATTCTCTAAACAGCAGAACTTACTAAACAAATGCAAAGAGAAGTATATAAGACTGTGCTGAAGGAGAAATCATCTTTGAAGGGAGAAAATCAGTCATGATGATTCAGCAGTATTGCTGGACAAGGACGATGGTTGTGTTTTTTTTTTGCAGTCAAATGCTCCACCACTGAGCTATACCCCCTATGGTTGTGTTTTTTAATGGTGATGCCTACTAACCTAATTCTGAAAACTAAGATATTTATTAATTTAATATTTTCTTTTCTGTTTCCAAGACTAGAATGAACGAAATGTAAAATATATTTAAATCATTTGTCCACTAAAAGAATCACATAAAATGCAGGAAAGGACCAAGGGTAACAGACTGTCCCATACCTCTAACCCCAGAATTTCTTGGACAGCCGTGGCATTAAGAGATTCCACCGATGAATTCTTTATTGGCTGAGGGAAGCCAAGACAACGTTTGCTTTGTCAGGACATCTGGTTGACAAATCTATACAAGAATATATTGAAAATGATTTAATAACATTTTGAAACAGAAAAGGTAGTTTTCCAGGAGATAGTAAGAAGAGTAGTGATTTCATCTTCATAATTCTTCACGCACAGATGTCACGTTTTGTGCAGTCATTTGCTGTGAAAGCAGACGGTGTGCTGTTGACACACGGCAGCACATTGGCACAGCAATCACGGCGTGCGCACTCAACTGCCAAGTGCTGCGTAATGTCATAGGCCCTGCTCTCTTGTAATAGCTACTGTAGTGAAATGTGCTTTACACTTTAAGAGACTCAGAATGTTAAGTAGCAAAATCATTTATTATTATTATTATTATTTTAATTTTTGAGGTAGGATCTTGCTAAGATCAGTTTTTAAAAATAACGTTATTCTGATTTTTTTCTTCTTGTGTGTATGTATGTGAAGTGTGCACAGGGACATGCTTGTATGTTCATATGTATGTGAGGTGAGGCACATACATGTACATGTATGTGTGGATGCCAGGGCTCAATATCAGATGCCTTCCTCAGTTTTTCTCCACTGTTTTGCTTTGAGTCAGGGTCCTTCACTGAATCTGAAGCTCTCAGATTTGGTGAGATTAGCCAGCTAATAAACCCCAGGGATTCCCTTGCTTGCCTCCCCAGTTCTGGGATCATAGGCACTTACTTGGCAATTTTATGAGAGGATCCAAATTCAGGTCTTCATGCTTACACAAGAACTTTACTCACTGGGTTTTAATACTTAGGATAACATAGATTATTTAGCAATAGAGATCAGAATTGATTGTGAAAATATTTAGTTTTAATTTTAAAAGTCCCTACTAGGTTAGAAACACAAATCACTTTTTGAAAGAAGGGTATAATATGTCTGGCCAACAGGGGAGCTGTTTGGGGGAAGTTTTGACTTGTAAATATCATTGTGATTCACCTAAAAGCTGTGGTCCCCTGTTGCAAGGACTGATCCAGAGGACCCATGGAGGAGGTTATCCAGAGGAGTGGGGAGGGGAGGGCAGCGGGGAATTGGGGATAACAACTCATTGTTTGCCCACTAAATATTGTAACTTATTATGGACAATAAAAAAAATAATGAAAAAAAAAGCTGTAGCTTATCTAATCTACATGGCACCAATCAATGAGACTGAGCCAAGGGTTAGGGTTAGAGCTAGATGTAACAAGACATCATCCTCTGCCTCCTTTCTCCACCAGGTTTACTCTGACGGTGCTCACCACCACCTTCTCAGAGTATTTCAGTGCCTTCTTAGTGCCAGGCCCTGGGAGGGCTTCTCTATGTCTTCTCTGTTTCATATGTGTTTATTTGCATTTTAGATAATAAACTGATTCATGACTTATTATCAATCACTCACAGAAATAGATAGTAAAAAGTCTTTTAGTCTTCTTGCTCTTTTTGACAAAATATCCATTATTCACACCCCCAATGACTAGACTGGGCAATTAACTTTTTGCCATTTACCAGATGTTATATGTGCAATTAAATGTAATGTGGTGTTTGTTTCCACACAGCTTCACAATATAGTGCATTACTAAATAAAATAATTTATATCTTATCATTTTATTGAAGTTTTGTAAATGAAACTGGAAGTCTGTAAAGTTTTATAACTTGCTCAACATCATATAACATTGCACACGAGAGGATTTGAAATGAAGCCTGTATGTGTAACTGCAAAATCCATATTGTTCCCTTACACAATGCTCACAATTTATCTGACCACGAGGAAACTGAGGACAAGTGACTTTCCCAAGGACACAGGAAAAATAGGATGCAGGATTGTTCAGGTTTAGGACCTGATCTTTTGATGCTTTCCTCAATGTTCTTTCATTATATCATGAACCTATTTGGAAATTAATGTTTTGTTGATATATGAGAATTTCTATGTGACTAAGAGAATTTTTTCCATTAGGAAAAATTCAAATGTATTTCCAGCATTCTTTTCACCCTATGGACCTGTAAGAAATGTTTCATATATCCAGTTCAACTTTAGTAAACTTGTAAATTTTTCTAACGGTAAAACTCACGCTTTCTAGTGTGTGGTTATATATATATTTGGACAAATGCTTAAAGTCCTGTATTTATACCACAATCAAGTTCCATCTTTAGGATACTCCCTTGAAGTCAACATTCCCATTCCAAAAGGGAGGAGTGGGGGCATAGCAAAGAAAGATTAGACAGAGCAAAACCTAAACCCATCAGGGAAAACATCAAATCCTGCAGTTACATGTTTATTATCTGAGACTCACGAGTAAATCCTATGGGCTCCAAAAGGTTCTAACTCTGCTTCCTATAGTATACATAACCTCTTAAGTGATGAAATCTCTGCTATAGGTTTCAGAAGTCATCTGATGACATTCTTAGTTTTTGGGTTGGTGGAAGCTGGTGGTCTGTTAGTACATTCCAAAGTGTTTAGACCTGATCACTGGAGAGTCACAAGGATGTTAGGTCAGATACATAGGTGGGCAATAAATGACTAATAAGGAGCTGAAGATAACCTGAGGTAATTTGACTCTGATCCTGCAGCATTCCAAATACCTATGATCACAGGAGCTCTGTCAGTCCATGCAGCCTTATGCAAAGTAAGTAGATGCTTTTCTTTTCAGGAGCCTTAGTTCATTAAAAACCACGCACTACTCCCTGACCCTTTAACTTTTAATCTTCAGGCCTCCAAAACAAGTACCAAGCAGACAATGCTGATAGCGTGGATTGAAGCCTGGATCCCATGAATCTCAACTGTCATGGCCTCTATATGCCTTTTCCTTTTTGGCTGAATTAATGAAAGCATTTTCCTAAGCAGCTGTTTCCAGAAGGACACCCTTGAAGTCTTCCTTCAGGCATTATCTTTTTGAAGGAATTTGCATTCTTACTAGCCAGCGCCTTCAACAGATTGGCTCTCGCCTTCATCTTTTCTATTACCCAAGTACAGAGGAGGCTTCTCTTTCATGGTGTTAGTTTCCTTAACAATTACAGCCACTCTGTTGAATGTAGTATCCACAAATTGAAACTTGTTCAAGTTTCTTTCCTTGAAAGTCACACTTTTTTTCTATCTTTTGCTCTACATTTTGCTTTCATTGTAAACACTTTAGAGCAATTAGCAGAAAACATGCCATAGACTCAGTGTTTTTCTGCCTTGAAATTTCCTCTGCCAAACACATTAGTTCATTACTTTCTTTTTTAGAGGTAGAGTCTCACTCTAGCACAGGCTGACCTGGAACTCATTCTGTAGCTATAGGCTGGCCAAAAATTCATGGTAATTCTCCTACCTCAGCCTCCCTCACTGTTGGAATTAAAGGCATCCACCATCATGCCTGGTCCACTACTTTTAAATTCAATGCTATTTAAGTTCAGAATACAGGAAGAATGCAGCCAGATTCTTTGTCACAATATCACATGAATGGTCTCTAGTCCCCTTTCCCCCTCTGTAACATCAGGAGCCTGGCCTCCATGGGCGCATTTCTCTCAGCATGCTGGTCTTTCTCTCCCAGAATAGCTCATTAGGCTGCGCTTACAGCATTGTAAAGCTTCTCTCTCTAGTCCAAAGATCCAAACTCTTCCATATTCCAGCTCCAAAAAGAGCCACATGGTCACGTTTATCACAGCAACAGCTACATTTCTCTGTACCAATTTTCTGTATTAAGTCTTGTGCTTTTAGGCTTTAAATATAATTCTATGATTCATGAATTAATTTTCATATATGGAATGGGTTAAAATTTTTTTATTGTCCATAATGAGTTACATTATTTAATGGGAAAACAATGAGTTGTTACCCCCAGTTTCCCAATGCCCCTCTTCCCCATCCCCAATCAGCTGGATATCCTCCTCTGTGAGCCGTTTGGATCAGTCCTTGGGGCAGGGGACCATGGATAGCCAAGTAGTCAGCCCGGTTCTCCTGGCCCTAGTATGTTGTTACTGAGGGGTGCCATGCCTCTGGATATTCTCTCCCACCATCGCTCTCACAATCTTTCTGCCCCCTCTTCCTCTCAGTTCCCTGAGTCATGGTGAGTGGGGATAAAAAAATTTTAAAGATTAAGTTTAATCTCTTTCCATATAGCCAATCAGTTTTTTTTTATAATTAATTCTGGTGTGTGTATGGTGTTTGTATGTATGTACATGTTCACACATGCCACTGCTGGTATAAACTTCCAAACTCAGGCACAGTTATGGGAGGAAGAGATTTATTAAGTTATAAATACAAGGGAAGTTCCATAATGGCAAAAGAGGCTTCCTCTTTCAAATGGCCAAGCAGAGAGAGAAACCCATCACCAGCAACTCCAAAAGGAAGCAAGTATACTCAAACAGGCAAATGGCATGAACTTCAGGCTTGAGCTCAGACTGCTCTTTGCATGTGTATAGCTGGAATTCTATATCCTACCCCAGAAATTCTTTGGAGCTGGACCCTAGGATCTGGCCAGGCCATGGTGACACCTCCTCCAGCCAGGCAGTGGAGAAATACCTTTAATAAACTTCTGAATTTATTGGGGCATCCATTTAAACTACCACAGTGGGAGTAAGCCATGGTGTTCCTGTGGAGGTCAGAGGAGGGTGTCAGTTCTTAGCCTTTGTTGCAGTCAGCTTACCCTGTTGCTGCTCAGAAAGAACCCAAGTAAAAGCAGCTTTTTTGGAGGAATGGGTTTATTTGGCTTACAGACTTGAGGGGAGACTCCATCCTGGCAGGGAAAACGATGGCATGAACAGAGGGGTAGACATCACTTTTGCTACAGCATTGCAAACAGTGGCAGGAAGGTGTGCCAAACATTGGCAAGGAGAAGCTGGCTTATAACCCCCAAAAGCCCGCCCCCAACAACACAGCTCCATCGAGGTTATACAATCCAAACTGCCATCAATCAGCTGAGGATCGATTACCCAGAACTCATTCATTTGTTTGTGAGGGACACCTGGATCAAACCATGACAGTCTTCAACCTTGTTTGAGATACAGGGTCTGTTTTATTCACTGTTGTTCACTAACACCTTGGGAGCTGCTGGGAAACTTTCCTGTCTCCTGCCATCTTCCTTCTTTCTGTAGGCACACTGAGATTACAGATGCCTTCAGCTTTTTTGTGACTACTGGATATCTAAATGCATATGTACTCATGCTTGCATGACAAATGTTTCATCCACTGAGCCATCTTCCCATCCCCAGGCTATTGTTACTTTTCATATTTTCTTCTTACAATGACCCAAAGTCTGTTATTCATATATATAGCTGTATTTCATTCCTTTCTGTCTCAGTGATTTGTTTCAGTGATTTATTTTCTTGTGTTTATTTTGTTCATTGGCTTCATATTGTCCCAAACTACTGTTGCACTTATTTTTTTTTTCTCTCTCTTTTTCTTTTTTCTCTTTGTGCTTCAGTTTGGGTATTTGCTCTATTTTAAGACATTTAAAAATTAGCCCGAGAGTAGCTAATTGTAGCTAATGGTTGCTGGGAGAAGGGAGTCAGGTTCATCAGTGGTGTAGCCACTGGTCGGCTGCCCATTCCACAGTAAATAACTTTCTACCCATAATCATGCAAGCAACCCTAATTTAACTCAATGTGTGTGTGGGGGGGGCATGAAGGCATGAAAATAAGGTGGGGACTAATGAGGAGAAAGAAGAGGGTTGTTAGTGAAAAGGGACATAGAGAGCGTAATTGGAGGGGAATAAGAACAAAATATATATGTATGGAAATGTCAGAAATGGGAAAAATTATAATTGGTAGTGTATTTTATAGTAAAGTCTTTCAATAAGACATTTTCAATTATACACATTTTTGTGTATATTTATTGTGGCTACCCTCCATTCAATTTGGAGAACCTACCCATCAATTTCTAAGACCACTAATTGCTTCCTTACTTGTTTTAACTCTGGAAATGAGCTTAGTATGGGCATTCCTCATTCCTCTTAGTGTATTTTTTTTTATTTGCTCCATTTTAACTTCATGATTTCTTATGCTTTTCAACTATCTTGTAAACTTGATCTCTGTTATTCTGTATGTTTTCTACCTTTTTGATTGATATTCTTAAAACAGAAATCAAAGTCACTTCAGTTTTCAGTCAAATTGGATATGTTTTCAAAACCCATCATACCTAAGTCTGAATCTGTCTAAAGCTTTTACATTGCAAAATGTGTTGCTTTTTTTCACATATTATTATTTTTCTTGTTAGGGATTTATGTTTTATACATGGTGGTGGACACTGAGAGGGAGAGTTTTTTTTTTCAAGGAAGCAGGTGTGCTTTCCCTCCTATTAAGCATTTTGTGTAGTGATTTGAACCAATTGGTCTGTAGTTGAGCTGGATTTAGGTTTGCTATTGTTATGGAAACCTTGAAAATCTTCAGACTTCACATTCCTTTCTAATATATCTTGTGGGATGGGCCTTATTTGCCAGGTTTCTCAAAGTCTGTTACCCGTTTGTCTTTGAGTCTTTCCTGCCATCATGGTCGTGGATGTCTTCTCTTCACCCTCCTGCCTCTCTGCATGATTTTCCTAGTTCCATTCTGCTCTTGTGTGTTGTTAAGTACTCCTGAGAAGTACTTAAATGTTTTGTGGAAGCTTGTTCTCTGGTAGACACCGTTTCCCTGCTTTTCTGGAATGATGCTTTCCTTGAGTTTCTGATCCTCTTGTAGATGTGATCTTAAACCTAGTGAGCATTTCTATTATCCAAGGAGTAGAAGATATATTCTTATTTCCTTCCTTAACAGAATGGTTTTTATCATTACCCTAAAAGACGTAGAGTTTTTCTTTCTCACTCTAAGGTCCTGTTCCTTAGGGACAAGTGAGGAAAGACCTGGGTTGGGCTCTACACTTCTGCTGTTACATGTTTTCAGTCCTTCATCATGTGGGGTGTCAGGTGGGTTTTTTTTTTTTTGTAGTTATGTTGGCATTTGGAGCTGTGTTGATATTTAGGTAAGTAGTTAGCTCCAGGGTACAGAGCACTTTCTCCAGCCCACTCTGATCTCTATCAGTTCATTCACATTTCCTCCCACCCCCACTGAAGGCTTGTAATTTTCTTTTGGAAGCATCTACCTGGGGCTTGCTCATTGCCCAGTGACCTCAGCTCAATGGCTATTTCCAAATGGCAAAACAACAAAAAAAAAACAAGCAACAAATAATTTGTTTCCTTTAGTTTTTGTTGTTATAAGGGGAAGGAAGTGACATCTTTTAATTTTTGTCAGCTCTAGATATTACTGTAGAAACTTTAAGTACATGTTAATTTCTGTTGAATATTGGCTTATTCATACTTCATGACTATGCCACAATCTGTGATACCCACCCAATAGGCTGATTAAGAGATAATATTTCAAAAGATCCACTTTAATACAAGGCTTGCCTTTTGTACGTTGTAATGGTTTGAATTAGGTGCTCCCCATAAAACCATGTGTTCTGAATGCTTGGTTCCTAACTGGTGGCAATTTGGGAGAAGGAGCCTTTCTGGAGGGAGTGGACCTTGAGGCTTATTAGCCTGTAGTTGCCCATGTTACTTTGGCTTACTTTTTTTGCTGTTTTTGCTACCTATTGGGGCAAGGAGGTGATACTCAGCCTCTGTTCAGTCATTTTCCCCCTGCCATGATGGAGCTTCCCCTGGAGGCTGTAAGCCAATAATAATAATAATAATAATAATAATAATAATAATAATAATAATTAAAAAATGAACTCTTTTTTCCCATCAGCTGCTTTGGTTGGGTGCTTTGTGCCAGCAATGATAGGTAACTGCAACATATGGCTAGTTTTATTCTCTCTGCACTTTCTTCTGAAAACTTGCAGAAAGCTAAGGATCTATCACAGTAACATACATATTACTAGGCACAAATGAAAACTTGTAAAATTCAGTCCTGATGAAGATATGTTTGGTGAGAAACTGTGATTTCCCTGAGAGCTAAACATGTTTTAGCCTAGCCCATTGTCAGGAAATGAGAAACTTCCATTTGAAGTCCAGTCCATTTTTCTCACTCATGGTAGATCTCTAAGTCATTTCTTTATTGTGTAGTATAGTCACTAATACAGAGAAGCCAACTCATGGTTTAATCTGTTATTTCCCAGCAGCGCAGCTGTGTCAGAGTTTTAGAATTGCTTCTTCTACACTGCAGGTGATTTAAGTGCTACGTGAGTACTGGTCTCCCCATTTCATCCCCACTTCAGACTGTGTTGATATTTTGACTCCTGAAGATCAAGTTTCCCAATAACTTTATAGTGTACAATCTAATATCTCCTTTAGATATGATGCTGTTTAGAGCTGAAAAAAAATACTAGGATAACTTGTTATTTCCCATGATCATTTTTGAGCTGTCACAGCTTAGCTGATGTAGAAAGCCCTAGATTACACATCTGCTCCAAAACATATCATTGTAGAGGGAATTTCACCCTTTTCTGTGTTGAGCTGAGAGATTGGTGAATGAGACAGACAGTCAGAGAGAGAGAGAGAGAGAGAGAGAGAGAGAGAGAGAGAGAGAGAGAGAGAGAGATGAAATTTCTTAACTCCTTTACAAAGGAATAAAAGTATTGAATCTGGCACATGGATAAGAATCTTCTGTAAAACTCACATGTTTTGAAGTTTTGTCTTTTTTTTTTTTGGTGAAAACTTGGGAAAGTCATTTGTCCTCCTGAATCCCCAGTTTTCTTATCTTTAAGATAAATATAGTCTTATTGGCTCACTCAGCTTTTGAAGATCAATATATCAAGTTAGGCCATAGCTTAAATATTAACAAAGATTTAATGAAGTATTAGCCAAAATAATAACTGAACAATAAACAAATATTGGTGAACTAACTAGGAAGTAACACTTCATACCTTCCAACTAGACTTCTTGTTACTGTATCACTTAAATGCAGCTAGTGCATGCCTGTCTTACTGTAAATATTAACATAAATTATCATTTACTTAAGTTTTCCTTTTTGACAACAGCCTCAAATATAGAACCTATTATTACGACAATAGTAAAATTACCATTTATTCTTAAACATTGTGTCAGCAAAGTGCTTTTTATGTATCTGATTATGCTTTCAGAGAGTTTGGCAGTTAGTTTAAACCTCCAGGAGTACACAGTTTTAAGGGGGCCCCCACTTTCATGGGGTCTGTCACCAGGAGCTCATGGAAGCACAGAGAGAGTTCCCTTTGTAGCTCTGAATAAATGAACAAAGTGTGAGACAAGGATTAGAGTGTTCTCCAGACTTCTGCTGTTCAGGACAGACTTTGTCAGAGTCTTGTCTTAACCTCGGAAGAGAATTTTTTTTCCACTGCCATCTGCTCACCTTTTTTCTCTCAGGTAAGGGGGAAGAGATAGCTACCAATAATGCAGCCTTCAAGGAAGTACATCACACACATGGAAACAAACAAACAACAAAAAAAAGCAGTACATACCTGGGGAAGAAGTCACTTTGGAAGCATATATGAAAGCTACATCCCAGAGACACACGCCAAATAAAAGACAAGAGAGAATTCACAGCTCTAGAAAACATTAAACACAATATAAATCCAGGCCAGGTTTATATGAGGCCTTGAGTAAGATATTTATTTCAGCCTGTACTCCTTATATCTCAGTACATGTCTGACTTTCAACAAAAAATTGCAAGGCATGCCAAAACACAAGACAGAGTACTCATCACAACCAGACTCAAATATGACACAGGTGTTAAAACTGTCAGGGTATTTAAAACAAGTATGATTAATATGCTAAGAGCTATAATAAAATGTAGCTATGTCATAACAAGAAGAAAAACTGAAGGAAATAGTAGAAATCATGAATAGTTTGTGTCAAAATAAAGAATGCTTTCTATACCCACACCAGTAGAAGGGCTACAGATGAAGGCAGACTCAGTGAGCATGAGGATATAACCATAAAAAAGTCCCAAACTTAAGAATAAAGAGAAAAAGAATGAAACAAAACAAAACACTCTTAAACGTAAGGCCAATGCCAAAAGATGTAATTTATGTAGTATTGAAAATAAGACATCAAAGAAAAGGTATAGAATAAGTAAATAAGAGCATAGAATAAAGTAATAAGACTTCTAAAATTAATGATAAACAACAAACTATAGATTTAAGATGTGAGAGGTACACCGATCAGGATAAGTGCCAAGCCAAATTACCAAGGATTAACAGTCACGCTGCATAAAACCAAGGACAGATGGAAAATTTAAGACACCTTACAAATAGTTTAGGGAGAGAAATGGGCACACCAGGGCTTCTAGCCACTGTGAATGATGCATGAGCTCCTTTGTGCGTCTGGCTTTACGTGGGTATTGGAGAATCAAACTCAGGCCTGTTAGGTTTTGCAGAGAAGTACCATAACCTCTGAACCATCTCTCCATCCCCATTTCTGCTTTCTTTGTGAAGTAGGTCATGACATTCAAGAAGAAAGAAGGCAAAAGTTATTAGATTAGATACTTGAATAATGTCATCCAGTGTTGGGAATTGTTGAGAATGAGATATGCCACAGTAAATTTAAATGAAGATTAGAATGGACCACAAAATTTATAATTCTCTATCATGGTGTTGACTAGTGATTATATACTGTTCTCTAACTATATAGTATTCTCTACGATTTCTGTGTAGATGAATGTGTGTGCAGAACTTCGAAGCTGTGGGGAGTGAAGAAGAGGATGGAAGGGTTTGAATTTACTCATGGAAGAATTTTTGAGTAAATCAGCTACAGTCCTTGGAGTGTAGATGAAGCCCATGAGAATTGATGAGGTAAAGGAGGCTTTGTATGAATAGATCCCATGATTGCTGCAAATATCCTGGGATGATGCCAGAAGTTGGCAAAGAATTATGTTAACGTGGGTGAAAGTTGACATGGTTTATTGAATTCTAAAGATATTTTATTAAAGTTTGTTCAGATCTCTGCATCTTCTGTGAAATATAGTAGCTAAATCTATTCTGTTTCCCCAGGCACTCTTTTCTTCTTTACTTTAATATAAGCTTATTTGCATGTTAGCGATGCATTCAGATCCTAATTCTCCTGGGAATCTAGTTAGGATTTAAAGGTTATGATAAAAAAAAGATATTCCTGACTTTGTAGGGATTTCAGCTAAAATAGGATAATGACAAACTCTGTATGATCCATTTTTTACGTACTGTACTTTGACAGATTTATTAGTGAATCCTGGAGTAATGTGCACTTTGGTTAGCTCATGTGAAATAAATGGAAAGTCTGAGAAATTTAAAATTCATTATTTCTGTGTATAGTCTACGCATAATGAAGGGCAGTTATGGAAATGACAAAAATTCCAACAGAGACTGTTCATTCAAGTGGTTGCTTATAAATTGGAGTTGAACACATTTTCGTATGCATGGCAGTTATTTTCGAATTGCTGAACAAGATACCAGACCAGAAGCAGCTTATGGAAGGAAAGGGTTTGTTTCTGCTTATAGTGTTGAAGAGAAGTTTCATCCTGGTGGGGAGATCATGGTAAGAGCAGTCAGACAGTCAAGTATTACATCTTCATAGTAGCAGGAAAGAAGCACTGGACTTGGAACTGGGTTATATTACCCCCAAAGACCACCTGTAGAAACACACTTCCTCCAGCAAGGTTCCACCTCCCAAAGGTCTCACACTTTCCCTAATTGCCATCAGCTGGGAACGAAGTACTCAAAACACATGAGCCTATGAGGACTATTTCATTCAAATCATCACATTCCTCTCCTTGCCCTCATAGATTCTTGGCCATTTCATGAAGCAAAATGCATTCATCCCAACCTCAAAAGTTCCCATATTCTCCATTACCAGCACTGTTTAGAAGTCCAAAGTACCAAGTCACATCTGATGCTAAAGACAGTCTTTAAATGATGAGCTCTGTAAAACCAAAACACAAGTTACATACTTCCAATATATAATGGCACACCCCATCAACAAAGGCATAGCAAGGAAAGATTAAAGCAATGTAAGATAGGAAATCAGCAGGGTAAGCATCAAATCTTGCACCTCCATGCATAGCATCTAGGACTCATAATGAAATTCTCTGGGCTCCAAGGGGCTTGGACAGCTATGCTGGGCAGAATCCACCCTAAGCCAGCCTGCATCTCCCTTGCCTTCCCTTTCCTCTCCTCCTCTCCTCTCCCCTCCCCTTACCTCCCTTCCCTTCCCTTCTCCTTCCTTCCCCTCTGCTTCCCTTCCCTTACCCTGTACTCCTGGCAACTCCAAAATCCCAGGCTCTCCCCTGCAATCCATGGCTCATCTTCACTCTTCCTTATAGCCTCCATGCAAGGCTTCATCCCTGCTTTCAGACTGGTCAGCCCCAGTGGTTCCCAGAACCATGGTTGTACTCAAGACTTTCTATTTCTAGTGTCTTAATGCTACCAAAGCCAGCACTAGGTATATTGACATATTTGCTATTCCATGTGTGATAAAGCCTGACTTTGAGGAGCAGGAAACCCCTTAGCATCTTTCCTTCAAGCCCCATTTTTTTTCAATGTAAAGTGTCAATAAGCAGGAATTTTTCCCATCCTCTTCACTGATTTTTCTGGGTGAATCTGTTCTACATGGCCTGGTTTGTTTCCTGTTTCCTGCACTTGGTGCAGTTTTCAGTTTTGGGCATGCATACAATAGAAAACATAGTTTTTATACCATTTCATCTTTTTATGGATGAGACCTTCAGCCTGAGAAGTATTCCACTTTATATCAGAAATGTCATCACTCTTTCACCTTTCTTCTAGAAGACTTTAATCTTTCAAGCAAATAAGTGAACTGGTTTCAATATTGAAACTTGTGACATTTGGCTGGTCAGTCATCTCCAGGCTGAACTGTTTCCTTACCCTTAGCCAGCCTACAGTTATCATCCCAAATGATCTTATTCTTGAGCCCATATTTATTAACCTTCTAGGTAAATTCTTTATATAGTGTTTAATCAGCAGCTTTTTAAAAAGTGCAAGTAAATTACAGCTCACTTATCTGAAGCCATCATCTGCCATTTTTTAGTAGGAAATCAATTGGATTTTCTGTAAATGATTGTTGAATGCATCTATAAAGGATATACTTGATTTAACCACTCATTTTCAGTTATTCTTTTATTACAAGTATGAACAGTGTTTCTAGACTGGCATATACCTTTTTTCTACTAATGATTTGATCATCTTCTGCAAAGCATGCTTAGTAATTAAATTCTTTGGCAAGTCCTTAGACCTCAACTTCCCGTGCTGCTGTGACAGGTGACAGAAGAATGTACTGTAGTGCTTAACAGACAGAAGAGGTAAGCCAACAGATAGTTGTTGGCTAGCCCTTTGCCTTAATGGGTTCCATTACTGTACACTCAGCATCTTTGGTACTGAGAGCTCAGTAAAATCACATGCTCTAGTTGTCTGGGAGATTTTAGAAGGTCGTATATTCTCTAAGAAATTTGATAGCGGCATTAAATATTTGATCAAATCAATTCATTCTTTTTCTAGTAGCCTCTGCCTACACACTGGATAGCTATGTGGATAGAACCCAAAGAAGGATTGACTTAAACAATGAATTGTAAATCTTGCTCACTTATTCATAAATGCTTATGATTAAAATACTTTGGTGACAGGGATCAGAGCGCAAGAAGCTTAGAAGAATTTGGGGAAGAATTACTCTTTATTTAAATGTTTCCCTTATAAGTTTGTAGTATGTATGTCGCTCTCTTTTTATACCAATCAATCTAACAGGCTCCGAAATACAGAAGGATTATGACATTTTTGTCTTTCTATCTAATAGCAATGAGTGCTTTCTTGGATTGTACACTATTCTTAAGTTTCTGCACTATGAAAAAAGATAGATCTTGCTGCTCTAAGTCAGAAATAAGGACATCAGGCCACACGCTTACTCATAAGCTTTGAGATGGAAGTGTGCCAAATAATTCATTGTGATGTTGCATTTTTCAGTGTGTCCCACAGTTGCTGGTAGCAGATACCTTGGACTTCAGTAATCTGTAATCATCTTCCTAGAGAATGCTGACATCTCCTGACTTAAACACAAGCATACAAGGAAGTGATTGTAAAAATTATACTTCCTTCTCCCTAGTAAGGTCATTGGCTATTCTCATATCTTCTTTACCACTTCTATTGATCTGACACTAGACTTAGAAAGGAAGAACATACTTCCAGCTTTTAAAGAATTGAACTTGAAGGGTTTTTGCAAATACACATTACTATGAATTTCATAAAATAATTATAGACCTTCTTATATTATCTGAGGGAGGCCCTAGCTATTAAAGTCTTTTGCCCGATATCCTTCAGGCACATCTAAATTTCTTTTAGATCTGGATGTGAAAACTTAGGATACTTTTTTTTGATTGTTCTAACTAATGGACGACTAGAGATATTGATTCACGTTCCTCTGTAATTTTGCATGGTGGGTGTTTTTCTTCCTCTCTGATCTCTTTTCTTTGGTTTAAGCTGCATTTTAGCTTTTTCACCTCTAGCTAATGGAGATGCTCGCAGGAGTGTAGGCCGATGACACAGAGGCTGGAACACTGCCAGCAGACACATTAGGTTTCTCATCCCCCCCTCAAGCCAATTGTCTCAAGTTTTTAAATGAGAATTTTGAAATTTGAACTCAGCTTAAAAAATACAGGCAAATTAGCTTCAGGATCTAGACAGTTACATGTTTCTTTCTTTTTGCACAGCTTTTTTTTTTGGTGTGTGTGTGTGTGTGTGTGTGTGTGTGTGTGTGTGTGTGTTGTTTTGTTTTCAGGGAAGAGTTTACAGATGGGAAAGAGATGTCATGGGGATGTCAATATGGAACAGAGCTCTCATTTGTGACTCAATCAGAGTCACGTTCTCTTTAAGATTCTGAGCCGGGTGTGGTGGTGCACGCCTTTAATCCCAGCACTTGGGAGGCAGAGGTAGGAAGATCGCCGTGAGTTCAAGGCCACCCTGAGACTACATAGTGAATTCCAGGTCAGCCTGGACTAGAGTGAGACCCTACCTCAAAACCCCCATCACCCAAAAAAAGATTCTGAACTGTACCCACATCTTTTTCAGAAGAAGAACATAGACACACTTAACAATAGGAATTGTAAACAGTTTAATAGCTATCAGACTAGACTTTTGAGACTTCAGCTTGAATATATACATAATTAATAGTGTAGATACCTGCAAATACTCAAATATGGTTCTTTTAAGTTATCTGGTGAAATAAACAATGCAAGCTGACAAATTTTCAAATTTTCAGATAGTAGCTGGTCTTTCTTACCTGAATTGTTTTCCTATACAGGAAAAATGAAGAGGTCATACACACACAATATATATATATATATATATATATATATATAGATAGAGCAAAATTCTTCGTGGCCAAATTAGATCAGTTTCAGCTAATAATCCGTGACCCTTGAAACCCTGAGCCTTCAGAGATTTCCTCCCCCAGATGCCTGGGCCCTGTTGTTTTCTGGGGTTCTGAGTGGCAATATTCAACTCAGAAAAAGAAATACCAAGTTACTCACTAATCCTTATTGATGAGAAGGATGTCAGAGTGACATTAACCTTTCATTCTAACTGGAGTACCTGGTATTTTTAAAAATCAATTTCAGTAAAACACAAATTTATGTTTTGTTCAGGAATTAATAGGTTCTAGTTAAATCATCTCAATTAAAAATATAGGAAATGCGACCTCTCATCCATAGCACAGAGTATGTATTGCAAGGTCATAAAACCTAATCTTAAAATAAGATCTAAACACAGTAAGCTATTTTGAATTCTTGGATTCTCTGATTGTGTTTACAATCTTTAAGGCTGCTTACTGAGAAGTCCCTGCATTAAGCAATGCTCCTCCTAGGTGAGGATGTTTCTGTCAACTGGATAAAAATTCTAATAAGGCATTTTTCAATTATCAGTTCTTATTCATATAGACTGAAGATTTTTTGTTTGCTTTCAAGTATTGGCTTTATTTTTGAAAAAAAATTGGGGGGACAGATAAAGTTTTTTATTGACAACCTCCATATACATGCAAAAGGTACCCTGATCATAACTCCCTCCCTTCACCTTCTTTTGTCTCCTTTCCCTTATCTCCCTCCACTAAACCCCTTCTTTCCCTCTTAGAGTGAAGATATTTGAAAAAAAAAAACAGTGACATAAGATTCCAAAGTATAGCTCATCTTTATTATGAGAGAGAACAGTCCCATATGGATGATATGGGACATTCCTTCATCCTTTGCCCCAGACAGCTCTCTGGAGCCTGCTGTCCCCATATGTTTTATGACAAGTTTTCAGAACTGAGTACCTGAGGGCCACATTTCTTGGAGTTTTTTCCATGGGTGTAATAATGAATACTGATGTTTTATCTCCTTTTCTCTGAAAATCACAGTCTGTCCCTTCGTGACACCTTTGCAGAAGTATTCTGTTAGACCACTTGGAAAAGTTAATATAGTGAATGCTATTGTTGAATACACAGTCCCTTTCTCTTGGGATATACCCATGAAACTGAAAGTCTAGGTATGATTTAAAGCCTCTTTATAATTCCAGGGAAGCTTGTACCACCCACTTTCTCGTAAGCAAACTCATTAATCTCCACAGTGAGTTGTATATTGGAAAAACGACAGTGCTCATAGATTTCAGCTGTCGGGTGACTCATCCTGAAATGTTGAAACTAGGTTTGCAATTAGGACATGACGCAATTGGCAGGCAGATCCTCGGTGCTTGGAATGTGTTTTCTCTACCTAACCCCCTT
>PVHP010002314.1:7642-54298 GCA_004024765.1 Zapus hudsonius
CTCTCTCTCTCTCTCTCTCTCTCTCTCTCTCTCTCTCTCTCTCTCTCTCTCTCTCTCTCTCTCTCTCGGAGCAGCTCCTAGGCCAGCTCCTCCTCCACACAGCCTTCCCCTCCACTGCTCTACAGCTTTTGCAGTGTCTGTCACCATCCAGTCACAACCTCTTCCCAGAGTCGTCCCCTGGTTTCTTGCCTGGTACCCTGCCCTCCTCAGCACCTTGCACAGTGTGAAGAGTGTTAAATAAATAAAAGAATATTATTATATATCACATTTTAAAGATATCTAGTAGCATGAAAGAATAAGAGCTAACAAGGTTTTGTGGCAAGACATGCTTCAACACTACACACTATAATCCTAACTTTAAAATATGTTAGATTATATAAAGAAAGACTAAGAGAAAACATTCTCAGAAGTTAACAATGTTAACTGAAGCTGAGTGTGTTGGCAAATGCCTGTAATCCCAGTGTTTGGCTCTTCAGTGTCCATGGGACATGGTGTCACTACCTGCAAGTACATACTTTTATGTTTTTATTACTATTTTGTGTGTGTGGGTATATGTGTGTGTAGTGTATAATGTGGTGTGTGGCATGTGCACTTACCCCGTGTGTGTGAGGATGCCAGAGGAAGCCTCAGATCCCTCCTCTATTGCTTATCTGCATCTTTCCTTAGACCCTTAACAGAGAGCTGCCATATGTTTTTGTCAGCAAGTCCCAGGCATTCTCCAGCTCCCATACCACCACACCCAGGAATGGGATTACAGGCACCCATGATCACACCCAGCAAGTACTTACTCTTTTAGAGCTAATCCAGCCAGCATGAGCAGAATAGACCTTTAGCCTCACCCTAAACTGCTTGCACCCTAGGAAGGACCTCCAGGGATGCGGTCTGGACCGGGCCTGTTCTTGTTTGGTGGGGATTGTGTATTTGTTCCTATTGTTGTTTGCAGGGCTGGGAACTGACCCCAGAGCCTCACACATGCTACCTAGTCAAGTGCTCTACCACTGAAGTAGATCCTCAGCTCTTTTAAGTCCTTTCTAGAAATTATTGAGTCAGTGAGCTCAAGATATAATATGCTACTATGCAGAACATGACACAGTATGTACAAAGATAGGCTAAGGTGCCCATCGCACCAGGCCACGTAAAGCATCTCTTGACAGTCTAAACACTGGAAGTATGAGGTGGCATGGTTGAGTTCGGCAAAGTCTTCCCCTAATTAAGACAAGATTCCTGAGGACTAGAGCTTTGCTTCAGAAGCTGCTGGCAAATAGTAACATTAAGTGGTTCCCAAATTAATAAATACATATGTTAATAAGATTCACAATAAGTGGAACTAAGAAAAATACCAGTTGTGAGACAATCAGAGAACAAGAAAGAGACTGTAGGTCAGACCTTATAAACAGAGAGGTTTTCTTGTCAGGACATACAGAAGAGGTGCCAGGAGCCACAGACAGTGCTATGGGAGGCACGATGGCATACAAGCACGGGTTCTGGAACCAGATCATTTAAGTTCTGATTGTCTCTGTTCCTAACTTGCCTGTGTTTCAACCACATCAGCATTATCACATGCATCTCATAGAGTTGTTATGAGATTTGAATGAGTTGTTAACACTTCTAAAACACCTAGAACACTCCTTAACACATGGAGCTCAGCAACTATAATTATTGTTATTTTTATATCAATATCATTAGAATTATTGAAAACTAGTGGGTACCCCCTCCCAGCTCTGTGTCTGCTGATTCTCTAGCTCCCCCTTCTCCCCTCTCTTATTTCTCCTGTGCCTCTCTGCGCTCTTCCCAGTTTATACTTCTGAGACAAGGGAGCACTGGAGTTGCCTAGTGGTTCTCTGTTTCTCGTTGGAGCAGACAGAGCCTTCCAGGCCAGGCCAGCTCACAGTGTGTGTTCCATCCTGAGCATGGCCACTTTGGGGCCAGGGGCCTGCTCTTATCCAGTTGTCCTGGCTGGGGTAGGTCCTGTTGCAGTTACTATTAGGAGGAGAATGTAGACATGAAGGAAGCTCTTACAAATGTAGAATTTTAAATTACTCCAAAAAGAAGTATAGACAAGGCTTAAGAAGATATAACCCTGCATAAGGATCAAGATAAACTGGCATTCCCCCCCCCCTGGCATACAGACTCATTTTCTAAAACTCACTGCTTATTGTTAAAATCCACAAAGGAAGTTCTATGACTCAGAACTGTGAAAATGAAAGAAAACCTCAGAAGCCTTGATTGCACTGGACTTGGTAGGCCATGCCCTTTCCACCTCTTCATCAGTTTACCTTGAAGCCTCTCTCCTTCTGTACCTTTTTTCACTTCTTTCCATTTACAGACCAGCCAAAAAAAACATGTTATACATACCACACAGAAAGGTACCAATGGCATTCTGATCATTTTCTGGAGACTCTCTAGGGAGGGACAGTAACATGTGTGGAAGTTCCCACCACCCACACTTCTGCCTCTGTGAATGTTTTTGAGCCCCAAATTTCCACTTCCCCATGTCTTCAGGGTGATCAGGATAGTGGTTCATTCCCAGGAATATATTCACCACCACATGAGACCACAGTAACTCCTCAGCCATGTCTGATAGAAGTCATTGCTTGCTCTGGACCAACAGGTCAATCTCCACAGAAGCAATGGACAGACAGGAGGGTTGTACTTGCAGGCTTGGAGAGGTCAATCTTCCTCTGGACCATCATCTCTTTCCCAGATGCCTCTGATTTGCCCAGAGAAACACAGAACATTCAATCCCTTAGTTCTCACTGTGTTTTTTCAAAGCATCCCAGAAGGTTAGGTTGTGTTCTATGAGCTGCAGAGGATTGCTGATATATGCCACCTAGAAAGGCAAGTGGTAAAAATGCAGGGCTTAAAACAGTCCTCATGAGCCCACCCATTAGCTGCTTCTGTGCCCAGCATGAATATTATAGCCAACCCTTGAAGAAGCAAAACTGATACTTAAAACATTTCAATTGTCCCCACATGTGATTTGGGCCCTAAATGTTTTTAACTTTTAAAAACTTGGAATGTCAGTGGCATACAACATTAAAGTTCAATCACTCTTTCCTATCTCTTCCTTCCACCTTTACAAAATAAAGTAAAATTAATGGGCCATCAGCTTCATGGTAAATTTTCTTAGAATGATAAAAAACAAAGAGCTCCTGAGCTTCCTTAACTCTACTTGTAATAAAGACCTCAAAATAACAACACAAAACTAGACTGGGAGAAAATTGTCAAGATTGGCTGACAAAGATGTCCTCACTAAAAGTTATTTGAAAATAAAAATCAAGCTTTTTTTTGAGATTTTGGTAGTGGATACCACTTCTCTCAGAAAAGCTAACTGCTTTTTACAGAAAACTCTGCTTTTCAATACCAAAGAAACATGTTCTTTACTTCATGATCTTTAAGTGACATTTGTTCACTTTAAAGAATATTTTTAAATAAATAAAAATTGAGAATTCAGATCTGGAGAGACAGCTCAGAGGTTAAGGCACCTGCAAGGCCTAAGGACCCAGGTTCATTTCCCCAGTACCCATGTAAAGCCAGATGCACAAAGTGGCACACACATCTGGAGTTTGTAGTGGCTAAAGGCCCTGGTACCCTCATTCTCTCTGTCTGTCTTCTCTCTGTCTCTTTCTTTGCTTGGGAAAGAAGAAAAGAAGGAAGGAAAAGAAGGACGGAGGGGAAGGGAGAGAGAGGGAAGGAAGGAAGGAAATAATTGAGACTTCAGTATTGGCTATTTTAAATAGTGGCTTGACAAAAGAAATGTATTTTAGGAATTCTTCCTTTTTAGTTCTTCAGGGACAACACCATGGAAGGAAGACCCTGCGAAGAGGTCTTAGCAAGGGAGACCATGTGTTGTAAGCTCAAAATAAGCTTTTGATCTAGTAGTGGCCTCAGGAAGTATGTGTCAAATTTACCATCCCATCTGCCCCTAGACAGTAAGGTAGTGAGGGCCCACCTGTCTCCTGGAGATGGAGGTTTAAAACCCTCCCAGAGACATGCACTTCTGTTTACGATGCCATGTTAGGCAGATATATCCCCTTTAATCCCATCCTGACCTCAGGATGGACAACCTTGCTCTTTTATACCTTTTGGCAATGAACAAAACCACTGTGCAAACTTGGCCTCCAAATTTCCTGCATTTGCTTAGCCATGGCCAAGGTAAACTGGTCTCTTGGGTGTATTTTGACTTAAAACTAGCTGAGCTGTTTATTTCCTCTGAGCCATACACAGATGCTTTTTGAACTATCTTTGTATTTGAGGGGTTTTTTTTTTTCATGGTATCAGCACACCACTTCCTCCAAGTTCTTACTTTGAAACAGCTTTGCAGAGGGAGCTATTCCTATTGGCTTCACAAAGTGGGAACTGATGGGTGGCAGTGCCACTTTACAGTGTAGTTCATCTAATTTTTACAAATAGGGTGGGCTGAGCTCACCAGGAGGAAACTGTATCCCACTGCTATGAAGGCTGGCTCTCTAGTTGAGTGCCTCTCAAAGGTTGGGTTATAATCTTGTCCTCTGGTGATCTTCCCTGCCCTCACCTTCGGAGAATTCCAAGGGACTCTTTTGAATATGAGATTTCTACTTAGTCTTTAATGCTTCCAGTTTCTCTGGTCTTGTAGAAATTGTAGGTTTGAAGCAGGTGTGGTAACTCATGTCCTAGGATCCCGGATTCAGAGGTAGAGGGTTGCTATGAGTTCATTGCCCTATGTATAAAAAATAAGAAAAGAAGAAAAACAGGACTGGGGAGATAGCACAGTGGTTAAGTGTACTTGCTTGCAAAGCCTAACAGACCAAGCTCTGTTCCCCAGTACCCACTTAATGCTACATGCACAAAGGGGCACATGTGTCTGGAGTTTGTTTGAAGCTGCAAGAGGCCCTGGCATGCCCATTCTCTCCCTCCCTCCTTCTCTCTCTCCCTCTCTTTCTCACACACACATAAATAAAAATATTTAAAACAGATATTGAAAGTTTGAGTAAAGCCATTCTTTAACTATTATTATCCTTTTAATACTTTCACATGCTAACATACTAACATAAATAATTCTTTTACTAACATTTTTATAAGTATACTCTTTTCTATAAATCCATATCTTGCTCTTACCATAAAGATGGTAACATTTTATAGTAGCTCAAGAATAAATTCTAAACTTTTAAGTATTTTTATATTTACACTAAGGAAAATAGAGCTAGAGGCTAAAGCATATAAACAATGTTTGTGGTAATTGTTAAATTCTCAGGTTTATAGACCAAAACATATTTGACCCCATCAAATTCTGATTTTATAGTTTCAAGTACATCACTTTTTATTTCCTGTAGAAGGCAGGAATGTTGCCCTTACTGCCCATCACTGCTGAGTTTGCACAGTCTGTTCATGACTTGATTCTCTTAAAGAGGTCCTTTTCTTTTCCAACAGCTCAAATTCTAGGACCCAGGCATCATTATTTCCCCCAAAAATATATTGAAAACTGTCTTTTATATACTTTGGAACATTCTTTAATAGTCATGAGAAATTTTAAAATACTGTATTTTTAAGACTGATTATATACATATCACAGTAGTGGTTTTCAACAGATCCAGTGAAGCAATGTAATGCTTATGCCATAGCTGTTCATGAGACGCTCTTGTCCTGTGCATTTCTGAGAAATAGTCATCTACATTTTCAAGATATTGGGAAGAAGCCATGGAACAAAACTTTCCCTCCACATTTGTGCTACTGGAGGTTAAGGGAAGTGCAGTGTAGAATGCTCCTTAGGAGTATTAGAAATATGCCTCCCAGCTGTTGGTATGGCTCAGCTCAGAGTGCTTGCCTAGATCCGAATACTGCCCAAAACCAAAAAGGAGGAGGGGGAAGAGGAGAGTGATGGTGAGGAGGAGGAGGAGGGAAAAATAATAATGTGCCTCTCTCAAGGTGCTGGGCATTTGGGAGGAGTGAGCTTGGAGGAATAGGGAGCTCCGTGTTCAGAATCAAATCCTACACTGCTCCTCACACTGGTTTCCATGAATAGCCTGCCAGTGAGAGCTGAATGCACTGAGGAATTCTGTGAGCTGTTCAATTTTACTGAGGCTTTGTTCAGCTCTTGCCACTGGTATCTTTCACGTCAGGGTGCTGTCGTCTGTGATGGCTGAACGTGGACAGAAGGGTAGAAATTGTCCTGTTTTCCCACTTGCTCCGAGAAACCAGATCTTTTCCTAAGACCTATTTTCTCTTGTTCATTGCGGGCCACCTCTGGAAGCATTCCCAGACTATTACTGTTCTGTGTACCTTTCAGCCTACATGTAGGCTAAAGCAGCCTTGATAAGTATTGTCTTCCATTCTCAAATCAGATGTGACTGCCCTGAAGGGCCTTTAGACATTTTCTTAGTGGACTGAAGAGAGGCCCTGTTCTTTGCAGTGGAGGATTTGGGGACAAATGACTTCTCATTCTTCTGGAACTTTAAATTATCTGTTGACTGGCAACTGCTCTCTCTAGGTCACATGAAAACAAGACAGCAAACATAAAACCAATTGACTAATAATCTCTAGTTCATCTCAACTTGCAGGAGAAACAATGTCTAGGAAGCTTGTGGTGCATTCTTGCCAGGTTCAGTAAGTCTAGCAACCGAAAACTAGGTGTATATAAATGGTATAAATACAGACTGAAATCACCAGTACTGGACATTCTTCAAATAACAAATAGAGCAAATTCTCTATTCTCCCTTTGCATTTTTATATCTATAAATAAAAAAGCCATTTCCCTTCTTTTCCTTATTATCTATCAAGCTTGCCCTCCTTCCTCAGCCTACTTATTTCTTCCTTTACCACTAATTAAAAATATCAGTTCACTTAGAAATATGACAAGTAATGATGACTAATATTGTTGAATGTTTAATTTACATCAAGCCTTTTACCCCAAATTAGATGTATTGAATATCTTGTCAGTCCAGTAGAGATAACTAGAAAGTGAGGAACACCCCTATCTCAGCTTGTGACTTGGGAAGAACCATGTGGAAAGGAGACACAGGAAGTCATTGGAGGCCAGGCTAATCATTGTGTAGATTACTAGAGTTGCTTTGAGTAACTCAGCTAGAAAGAGTTTCAATGACCTAATTTGCAATGATTAAAAACAAAGCAAAAAGATCAAAATTGGATTTTACTTTTTCCTAAATAATTTCATGAGTAGGGAAGCGAGTGAAGATAAAGGAAGCTTGCTTATTCATAAGGTAAGACAAAATCACTCTTTACTTCCTGGGAACTTTGGTCTTGTGAGAAATAGAATCAGGTGAGTCAGGGTCATAATACTTGTTTCCTGTCTGCATGCATGGAACATAAACCCAGGCAGGCATTCCTCCTTTTGCCTTGGAGACAGGAAGTGCTGTGGTAAGATGTGCCTAGAAGGCCTGCACCCTCACCGTGACCTGGCACAGAAACAGTTCTCACAGACTGCACACAGCTGTAAAGTAAGGGTGGTCTGGATTCTAGAATATTTGCTTTATAAACTCACAGAAGTGGTCACTACTGTCCACCCAGTCCCCCATGTGTGAGAGTGCTTGCCTAGTATGTGTGAGGCCCTAGTTTTCACCCTCAGCACTGGGGGAAGTCATGGTGCTTTAGGTAATGTTTTGGTTCAAATACAAGAAAACTCCAAATAACATTTAGTAGAGAAAGGTGTAATAGGGAAGTAAGTAAATGTATGAAATATTGCCAATCTCACTAATGCTCATAAAAATTAATATAGCCCATGCATATAATTTTTTATCTATCAGATTGTCAAAGATTTTAAGAAGCGATGATCTCTAAAGTAATAATAGTATTGAAAAGAAGTATAACAAGAACTGGTGGTAGTAGCTAAAATAGTTTCAAACTAGCTAAATTAGATTAATATAGGTATCAAGATCCTTAAAAACTGTTAATAACTTCTGTTCTAGTTTTTTAAATAAATGTATCCTAATGAAATAATCTGAAATCAGTGTTAGATTGCAAACATTTACACACAAGTATATTAAACCTTGCAAGATATTTAAAAATGAAGTTGGATACAATATTTTCATTAGCAATAAAACACCCATAAAATGAAATATTCAACTCTTAAAACTGTGTTAAGAAAAGAAAATGTGAAAAAGGATGCACACACATTTCAAAATGATCACATTTTAAATACACAGAGCACTTACCTAGCATGTGTAAGACCTGGCCTGGGTTTGATACCCAGTGAGAGAGAGACAGAGAGAGAGACAGAAACACAGAAAGAGACTGACACACAGAGAGAGAAAGATGAAAAAAAGATAAAAGACTAGAAGGAAATTTCAAAATATTAATAGATTTTTGCTTGGTACTAATAAGTTATTTACATAATCATTTATAATTTCTAAAAATTTCCACATGTGATATAAGTAATAAAATATATTACTTATTTTAGGAAAAAAATAATCAAAAAATGAGAGAGACAACTATTAAGCCTAGACAGTGTGATTCTACAATATGACATCTTCCTTTAAAAATTTTGTACTTTTATCTTTTTTATTTATATATTTATTGTCCATAATGAATTACATTATTTACTGGGCAAACAATGAGTTGTTATCCCCAATTCCCCAGTGCCCCCCTCCCCATCCCCAATCAGCTGGATCTCCTCCTCCGTGGGCCGTCTGTATCAGTCCTTGTGGCAGGGGACCATGGATAGCCTAGTACTCAGCCCGGTCCTCCTGGCCAAAGTGTGTTGTTACTGAGGGGTGCCATGCCTCTGGATAGTCTCCCCCACCATGGCTCTCACAATCTTTCCACCCCCTCTTTTGCTCAGATCACTGAGTCGTGGTGGGTGAGTATTAAGGCTGCTTTAATGTTGTGAGCTTAGGGGTCTTTGTGTCAAAAATCATTGGTTTCTGTCACCCTGGCTTATCCTGTGGTGATTGAATGGCTGTGGCTGTGGGTCCCTTATTTGTCCTGTCATATTCTGCGGATTCCATATGGATCCTCCACAATATGACTGTGGTGGCTCATCTCTTGCCAGGATCTCAGCTATCTGCCTACGGTCAGATGGTAGGATTAGATGGGCCACAGCTCTCTCGCTGTATCCTGAAAAATACAAACACAATCTCCATCAGAGAGTGAGATCAGTACAGGTTAACAAATGGACACAATTCTGGATTACCTAGATTCTATTTTTAGTAGCCTCCCCATCAATCGCTCCCATATTGCATCTTGTCTTGGGAGCCCAAGAGTACGGGATCCGGTGCCTATCGCCCTGAATCCCCAGTTCCAGTCAAGGGCTCCCCCTCACTAAGTGGAATATTTGGCCGAATCAAAAAGCTGTTGATTGTCTCCCCCAGGCCCATGTTTCTCCATTGCACGGGTGCTCCTTTTTTGGTTCCCTGTTCTCTCCCAGTAGGAGGTGTGGTCAGCCTACTCATGGCCACAGACTGTATTTCATGCCAGTGGTCTCTGTTTACTCCAGCTGTCGTTGATCAGCTTCCCATGGCAGCTTGTGCAGTGCCTTCCAGCACTGCACTAACTGGCATCTGGGGGCTGGTTGCCATTCCGGACCTTGAAGGGTCTCTCAATGCTGATTGGTGGCATTCTGTGGTTTCTTCAGCAACAGGGTTTGGCCTCAGGCCTGGGGAGGGCACTCAAGAGCTTTGACAAATTCTGTCTTGTTTTTGGAACCTCATAGGTCACTTTGGTCAACAGCTCAGTGAGGGAAGGAACCGGTGACTGAGACCAGGGGTTGTCAGACTGATCAATTATTCACAGGCTCTTGCCAGTCAACGCCCACTACTTGCACAATAGGTTACAATATGCTCGTGAGGATTATATGTTTTTGAACCTAATTTGGTTTAGCCTCATGCTTGAGACATTCCCCTCCCCCATCCCTTACCTCTCCTCATTCATAACCTCTCACTTCTTTCCACTAGTCTACATAGAGTTTACAGTTATTCTTGTTAAGGACCACATATGAGGAAGAATATGCGGTGTTCGATTCTCTGTTCTTTTGAGTGTTCACTTAGTAAGATCTGCTTGAAGTCAGACCATTTTTTCCTAAATTTCGATATGTCATTTTTCCTTTCAGCTGAGTAAAATTCCATCGTGTAAATATACCACAGTTTCGCTGTCCATTCCTCCATGGATGGGCATTTGGGTTGATTCTAATTCTTGGCTATTATGAATTGAGCTGCTATAAATATAGTTTTACAAATGTTTCTGTGATGAGATGTGACATCTTGTGGATAGATGCCTAGTAGAGGGATAGCTGGGTCCATTGGTAGTTCTATGTCCATTCTGTGGAGGAATCTCCACACTGCTTTCCATAGTGGTTGAACAAGTTTGCAATCCCACCAGCAGTGAATGAGGGTTCCTTTTTCCCCACATCCTCCCCAGCAACAATTGTTGGTTTTCTTTATGATTGCCATTCTGACTAGAGTAAGGTGGTATCTCACTGTCATTTTGATTTGCATTTCCCTGATGCTTAAGGATGCTGAGCACTTTCTCAGGTGAGAAAGGGCCATTTGTGTTTCCTCCTCTATTGAGATCAGAGCCCCATTTTGTGAGGGGGCAGTTTGGGTTTTTGTTATTAATTTTTTTGAGTTCTCTGTAGGTTCTAGAAATTAGGTCTCTGTCTGAGTTGTACCTGGCAAAAATCATCGCCCAGTTTGAAGGGGGTCTATTGACTCTGAGAATGGTGTTTTTGTCTGTACAGAAGCTTTTGAGCCTGATCAGGTCCCATTGGTTAAGTGACTGTTGTACTTCCGGGGCTACCGGAGATTTGCTCAGGAACTTATTCCCTACTCCTATCTCCTGTAGGGTTCCTCCTATTTTTTCTTCCAGGGTGTTTAGGGTTGTATGGTTAATATTGAGGTCTCTGATCCATTTGGAGTTGATCTTTCTGCATGGTGAAAGGAGTGGGTCTATTTTCATTTTTTTACATGTGCTTATCCAATTTGTCCAGCACCATTTGTTGAAGATGCTATCTTTAGCCCAGCATACATTGTTGGCACCTTTGTTGAAGACTAAGTCACTGAAGTTATTTGCATTAAAGGCTAGGTCTTCAATTCTTTTCCACTGGTCAGATTGTCTGTTTTTCTGCCAATACCTGTTTAGTTACTGTTTTAGTTACTATGGCTTTGTAGTATGTTTTAAAGTCAGGTATGGTGATACCTCCTGCGTAACTTTTTTTGCTCAGAAAAGTTTTGGCTATTCTAGGTCACTTACCCTTCCAAATAAATTTGGAGATTATTTTTTCAATGTCTGTGAAGAAGGAGGTTGGGATTTTTATTGGCATTGCATTGAATCTGTAGATTGCTTTTGGCAGGATTGCCATTTTTACTGATTGCCATTTTATTGATTCTCCCTATCCATGAGCATGGAATGTCTTTCCATCCTGTCATATCCTCCTCTATTTCCCTTTTGAGTGTTTCAATATTTTCCTTATATCAGTCTTTCACTACCTTGGTTAGTGATATTCCCAGGTATTTTATTTTATTTGAGGATATAGAGAACGGGACAATTTTTCTGAATGTTTGTCTTCTGTATATAGAAAGGCTACTGATTTTTGTATCCTGCCACTCTGCTGAAGGCATTGATCACCTTTAGGAGATTACTAATACTGTTCTTTGGATCTGATATATATAAGATCATGCCATCTGCAAAGAGGGATAGTTTGACTTCTTCCTTTCCGATTTGTATCCCTTTTATGCTGTTCTCTTGTCTTATTGCTTTGGCTAGAACTTCAAGCACTATGTTAAATAGCAGTGGTGAGAGTGGACATCCCTGTCTTGTTCCTGAGTTGAAGGGGAACTCCTTGAGTCGTTCCCCATTGAGGATGATTTGTGCTTTAGGAGATCTATATATTGACTTTATCATGTTGAGGTATTGGCCATCTATGCCTATTCTTCCCAGGGTTTTGAACATGAAGTGGTGTTGAATTTTGTCAAAAGCCTTCTCAGCATCAATTGAGATGATGGTTTTTGCGATTGAGTTTGTTAATGTGGTGAATTATATTTATCGACTTTTGTATGTTGAACCATCCCTGCATCCCTGGGATGAAGCGGACTTGGTCAGGGTTAATTATAGTCTTGGTGTGGGTTTGTATTCGATTTGCTAGGACTTTGTTTAGGATTTTTGCATCCAAGTTCATCATCAGAGATATGGGTCTGTAGTTTTCTTTTCTTGTTACATCCTTGCCTGGTTTTGGAATTAGGGCAATGGTGGCTTTGTAGAAGGAGTTTGGGAGCCTACCCTCTTTTTCTATGCCCCTGACAAGCTTCAAAAAGAGAGGTTTCAGTTCTATGGTGAAGGTTTGGTAGAATTCGGCTGAGAAACCATCTGGACCTGGACTTTTCCGTTTGGGGAGGTTCTTGATTACCGATTTAATCTCTGTGATTGTTATTGGATTATTTAGGATCTTTACCTGCTCTGGTCTGAGTTTTGGTAGTTGGTAGGTGTCCAGAAATTTATCCATTTCTTCCAGGTTCTCTAATTTTGTGGAGTATAGGTTTTGGAAGTATGACCTGATGATGCTTCCAATCTCTTTGGGATCTGTTGTGATCTCGCCCTTGTCATTTTTTTATTTTGTTAATTTGGGCCTTCTCTGTTTTTCTTTCTTTCTTTTTTTTTTATTTATTTTTTTAAATTTATTGTCCATAATGAGTTACAACATTTAGTGGGCAAACAATGAGTTGTTATCCCCAATTCCCCGCTGCCCTCCCCTCCCCCCTTCACTGGATAACCTCCTCCATGGGTCGTCTGGATCAGTCCTTGTGACAGGGGATCATGGATAGCCTAGTATTCAGCCAGGTTCTCCTGGCCATGCCTCTGGATAATCTCCTCCACCATGGCTCTTACAATCTTTCCGCCCCCTCTTCCGCATATTTCCCTGAGTCGTGGTGGATGAGTATTAAGGCTGCTTTAAGGTTGTGAGCTTAGGGGCCTTTGTGTCGAAATCATTGGTTTCTGTCTCACTGGCTTATCCTGTGTTGATTTAATGGCTGTGGCTGTGGGCCCCTTGTTCATCCTGTCATTCTCTGCGGGGTTCCATTTGATCCTCCACGATATGACTGTGGTGGCTCCCCTGTTGCCAGAATCTCAGCTATCAGCCTACAGTCGGTTGGTAGGGTTAGATGGGCCTCAGCTCTCTCGCTGCATCCTGAAAAATACAAACACAATTGCCTCTGGCGAGTGCGGTCCTCGATGGAGGCTTCCACTGGTGAGAATCCTGTGCTGGGAGGTATCTGCAGCTCAGAGCGTGACTGCAGCTTATGTCCACGACCCAGATCCCTGCCGAAAACCCTGACCCTTTTTTCCCGAGGGACTTGGCGTGTCTGCTAGTCAGCCATCTTGAACCGGAAGCCCCCCTTCTCTGTTTTTCGTTTGATTAAATTAGCCATGGGTTTGTCAATCTTATTGAGTTTTTCAAAGAACTAACTCTTTGATCTGTCTATTTTTTAATTGTTTTCTTTGTTTTCAAGTCATTAATCTCAGCTCTGATCTTAATTATTTCCTCGCATCTTGAGCTCCTAGGGTTGGATTTTTCCATCTGTTCTAATGACCTTAGGTGGGATGATAGCTGGTTGATTTGAGACCTCTCTGTCTTTGTTATGAAGGCATTTAGTGCAATGAATTTCCCCCGTAGGACTGCCTTCATTGTGTCCCACAAGTTCTGAAAGGTTGTGTCCTCATTATCATTTGTTTCTAGGAAATTCTGGATTTCCTGTCTGATTTCTTGTTTGACCCATTCATTGTTCAGGAGTGAGTTGTTCAGTCTCCAGTATCTATTGAAATTTTTGGATCCTCTTCCATTGTCAATTTCTAGCTTTAATGCGTTGTGGCCCGATATGTTGCAGGGGATTACATTGATCTTTCTGAATTTGTTGAGGGATGATTTATGGCCCAGTACGTGGTCAATTTTGGAAAAGTTTCCATGCAGTGCTGAGAAGAATGTGTAATCTATGTCCTTGGGTTGGAATGTTCTATAAATGTCTGTTAGCCCTAGTTTGTCTATGGTGCTATTTAGCAACTTTATTTCCCTGCTTGTCTTTTGTTTGGACGATCTCTTGTTGGCATCTATATCTCCTTTGATTTTGAGTAATTTATGCTTAATGAACTGAGGGGCCCTTGCATTTGGTGCATACATATTTACTATAGTGATGTCTTCCTGTTGTATCGTTCCCTTGAGGAGTAGGAAGTGGCCATCATCGTCCATTTTTATTGCTGTCGGTTTAAAGTCTGTTTTGTCAGATATTAGAGTAGTACACCTGCTTTTTTTTTATTATTCCCACCTGAATGGAAAATTGTTTTCTACCCTTTTACTCTCAGTAGGTTGCTGTCTTTAGCGATAAGGTGTGTTTCTTGAAGGCAACAGATGTAAGGGTCCATTTTCCTGATCCAACCTGAGATCCTGTGTCTTTTTATAAGAGATTTGAGTCCATTTACATTCAAAGTTAAAACTGTGAGGTTTGCTTTAAACCCTGCCATGTTGGAGAGAATATGGAGGTTGGTATCTGAGCTGTTGTTATTATCTCTTTGGTGTTACCTTGCTTGTTCTCTGTTCCTTTGCTGAGGTCGAATGTTTGTCTCATCTACATGGGATATCTCGTGAAGTATCTTCTGAAGGTTTGGCTTTGTGTTCAAGTAATTGTAGAGCTGGTTAATTTCATGGAATACTTTCATTTCTCCATCTACTATGATGGATAACTTTGCTGGGTACAGTAGTCTAGGTTGGAATCCGTACTTCTTTAGGCCTAGGATCGCTTTGTTCCAAGCTCTCCTGGCTTTTAAAGTTTCTCTGGAGAAGTCTGAGGTGATTCTGATGGGTTTTCCTTTATAAGTGATTTTCCTTTCTCTCGTTGCTCTAAGGACTCTCTCTTTATCCTCAATGTTTGGCATTGTAACTAAGATATGTCTTGGGGTGTTCCTCCTTTGGTCCAATTTGTTTGGGGTCCTCTGTATCTCTTTTAGAAGTACAGGGCTATCTCTTGCCAAGTGTGGAAAGTTTTCTTGAATAATTCTGTTGAAAATATTTTCTATGCCCCCAGCTTGGTTTTCTTCTCCTTCTGGGATCCCCATGATCCTGAGATTAAGTCTTTTTATAGTATCCCACATTTCCCTTGAGTCTTGTTCACTTGCTCTTTTGAATTTTGTTAAGTTTCTGATTTCTCTTTAATTCTCCTCTGTTTTGTCTTCCATGTCTGAGGTTCTGTTTTCCCAGTGGTTAATCCTGTTAGTAAGAGATTCTAGGGACGTTCTTATTATTTCAATATGGCTTTTGTTTTCTGCAACTTCTTTTTGGGTTACTTCTATCATCCTATTCAGATGTGTTTTCATTTCAAGGTTTGATTTAATTACTTCCTCCTGACAGTCATTCTTATATTTGCAGATATCTTCGGTTAATTAGGAAAGCTGATTTTTGATACCCTCAGTTTGCAGGTTTGTCTTTATTTCTGATATGTTTCTTCTGAAGTTCATTATGTTCTCCTCAATTATATTAAGCCTGGTGGCAAAGCTAATGAGCTGACTTTGTACCTTTTCATTATGTTGGTCCATCTTTTCTTGCATGACTAACATTAAGTTCTCCTTCAGATCTGTGCCAGTATAATCTGGGCTTAGTGTCGTGTCTTCCTGGGTCTGCCTCTGTTCTCTCTCTTCAGTGGTATCGTTGTTGCCATTTGGCATAATTTCCTCAGCTGGTGCTATATTTTTGTGTTGAGGTCTGCCCATTTCGATTCCACTTGGGGTGATTGGTGGAATTCCTTTGATCTGATTACACTTTGCTAGTGTGTTCTTGGAGGACACTGGGCCCCACTGGTAGGATTGGGACCTAACTTGTTTAATCTGTGTGTGTGCCCTCAGATCACTGGCTGGACTTTGATGGTGATACTGGGGGTAACCTGTTAGGAAGGGTTGGGGCTATGGGGACTTAGTAAGTGGAGGGTGTGGTGACAGGTCCTATGTAGGCTGCTAGGGGGGTGCGGGACACCTTGGAGACAAGGTTAGACAGGGAAGAGGGTCAACTGCCTATCTCTGGCCACCCAAAGACTATATATCATGTGGGTAAACTGCGGGAACCAGGTTGCAGTAGAACCACAGGAGCTAGCAGGCACGTAGGAGAACTGCAGAAACCTGAGCTTGAGAGTATCTCAGCAACCAGTGCTTGGGGGATTATGCAGACTCGGTGGGCAGGGATATCATGAGGAGTCAGGATTGGGGGAGCTGCAGGGCTAGACAGGCGGGGAAACCGTGGGGGTCAGGGCTCAAGGAAGTCACAGGGTTAGAAAGAATAGGAAAAAAGATAAAGAGAGAGAAAAGAAAAGAAAGGAAAAAAAGAATAAAAAAAATTTAAAAGGAAATAGGCACATAAGGGGGCGGGACAGGGGGCATGGCAGACCCTTGCGGGAGATGTAGAGGCTAGGGGAGGGGCTGCAGAGCAGAATCCCCAGTGGGCGGGAGGGAAAGAAAAATTAAAGAAAAGAAAAACAACAACAAAAAGTTAAAAGGCAATAAACCAGCAAGGGGGCGGGATGAGGTGTGGTGGGGGGGGTGGGGCAGACCTGCGCAGAAGCCTGGGGACCGGCTTCAGAGGATAAGCCCAGTGGACCGGTAGGAGAAGAAAAAGGAAAAAAAAAGTTAAAAGGAAATAAACCAGCAAGGGGGCGGGGCGCAGGGGGCAGGGCAGACTCAGGCGGGGGCCAGAGGCGGGGCTTTGGAGGATAAACCCTGTGGATGGGTGGGATTAACAAAAATAAATAAATAAATAAATAAATAAATAAATAAATAAATAAATAAATAAATAACAGGTTGAAAAGGAAAGACCCCCAAGGGCTGGGGAGGGAAGGGAAAAATGGGAGGTGCAGGGGGCAGGAGGGATGGGGAAGAAACCCAGGGCAGAGGCCTTTGGAAAGGTGCAGGCAGCAGGCCGGCTGAGGTCGTTCTGGTGCTGGGGCTGCTGGCTCTGAACAACTCACTGCCTCCTGCAAGCGCTGGTCCTCATTGGCGTCTTCCATTCGTGAGGATCCTGTGCCGGAAGGTGTCTGGAGCTCAGAGTGTGTTCATGACCTGGAACCCTGCTGAAAACCCTGACCCTTGTTCCCCGAGAGACACTGCCTATCTGCTACTCAGCCATCTTGAACCGGAAGCCTCTGTTCTTTTATCTTATCAAAATCAAACATTTGATTAACACCTTTCCTCTCATTTAAAAAAAAAAGACAATTTGATTTCCTTCCTCAGTGAGATCCCTTCATCTAAGGAAGGGAGAGTATGGTGGATGGGGTTAAATGTAGTTCAGGGACAGGAGCCCCTTAGGATTCTAAAAGAGCCAAAGGATCCTTGGGGCAGGGACCAAAATTAGGAGTGCCAAAGATGAGTTAACCCTTTCCCCTCTTCCCTCTTTTCCTCCATTACCTCAAAGTCCTTTCCTTTGAGGACTTAGAAATGAGTCTGAGTTCAGTCACATTATGAATTAAGTAGATGAGTTGACTGGCCTAGCAGTATATCATCAATAATGTTTGTATCAAATATTAGAACCATTGAAATGAACATTCAAACAGCTGATGCCTAACAGATCTCAGAAAGGACTAACCTGTGATGGACTTTGGACCATAGACTTTTACATTAGAATCAGACCAACCTGGTCCTTCAGGCAGTGGTATTCCCAAGGCTACTCTCACATGCCAGTGTGAGCTGAGCTAAATGCACTGCACACAGACATGTATGAATTCATTTACTTGAGTCACACCATCAGCCAGATATGAGGCAGGCTTCTTGTGGTGGAGAATTGAGTTTGTTTAATCATTGTAATGTACCTACGCCTAAAGCAATAGGGGTCACATGGAGGATGCTGTATTTGTTGAATGGCTGCTGTGCATATAAACCTAGCAGTTTTGATCACTGATTAACAGTATAGCTAGTGTGCAGATAAAAATATAGGACAATTAACATAGCTTTGAATGTGATTTTTTGGGCTGGTGAAGAAAGGAAGGGGTGAGTGCAGGACCAGGTGAAGGGGGAAAGGTAGAGACAGGTAAGGCCTCAAGGTTGGAGAAGCTCAGCTGGAAGGAGGAAGCTGTGGTGGTGGTGTGGACTGAGGTGGAGGTTATGTCAGGTTAGTCTGTCATGTTGGCACTGGTCTTGATTCCCAGACAGCTACTTGCGTGTCTTGCCAGGGCATAAGTTCACTGAAAAGTCAGACTAGGCCCAAGGTGAGGTTTTTGTTGTTTTGTTTTCTGTTGAGGCAGGATCTCACTCTAGCCCAGGCTCAACTGGCAATTGTTCTGTAGCCCAAGCTGGCCTTGAATTCGTGACAATCTTCCTACCTTAGCCTCCTAAGTGCTGGGATTAAACACCTAAACCACCACATTGATTTAGATTGAGCTTTGTTTGCCTCACTTTATTTTGTTTTTAAATGTATTTCATAGTTGTGGGAATAGGACAGAGAAACAACCTAGGTTTTATTTTTCCTTATTACATCATTCATTTATCTTCCTAAAAGTGTTCTATAAAACATAAAGCACGTATGGTTTTTATACCTCTTGGTAGTTTGTTATCCTCAACACAGTCAATATTTCTATGTAGTCATGGTGCTAGCTGCTTTTTACACAAGCCACCAGCTGATCATCATTCTGTTGGAACAGATCTGAAACAGGGGAAAAGGTCCAAGCCTTGGATTAAGCAGGGAAGGAGTTGTTTGTTCAGTCCTGGAGTGTGGGGCTAGAACCTGCACGGAAGCATGGAGCTCACCATCTTGGTTATACCTTTTCTCAACCCTGTATGTTAGGAAGCATTTTCTACTGTCTTTCCTATAGACTTATTGAGAAGTGCCCCCATTACAGACAACCTGGAACTGTTTCCCGGTACTTCCCAGTCAGTCATTTGAACCAGACTGTGGTGGGGTGGGGGAGGTCTTGAAGGGAATCTGGGGTTGTTTGGGTAGAACAAATTCTGTTTTGGCAAACACTGACAAAAGCAAATCATGCTAAGAAACAGGAGAAGGAAGCATGCAGGCCTGTGGGCACATGAGGAACCAAGTGGGAAATCCCTCTAGGACTGAAGGGGCTGCGCTGGTCCCAGCATCCCAGCAGCACCAGGAGTAGCAGTGCTCATCCTTGCTCAACCCTTTAACAATACTTCCTTTTCTAATTAAGTACATAATGTTACACTCTGCTCAGAATAGTGTGCGGTCTCCTCTTATTAATTAAATATTTTTATTAATGATAATTAGGAACATTGTATGAGCAAATCTTGTGATGGTATACCTCCATTTCCCTCTCCCTGTCCCCAACCTACTGGGGGCCCTCCAGTGCACATACTGCATCTGTCCATAGGGAAGGGGGTTATGAATTGCCAGTTTTTTTCTTCCCCATTGTGTATTGTTACTGAGGGGGGACAATGTCTCTGGATATTCTCTCCCACCATGGCTCTTACACTCATTCTGCCCCCTCTTCTGCTCATTTCCCTGAGTCATGGTGGGTGAGTTTTACATCTGCTTTATTGTTGAGATCTTAAGTGTTTCTGGACTTCTGCTTTGGGTTGTGTTGGGTATTGTTGGTGTCTGTCTCCATTGTCCTTTCCTGGGTTATCTGACCTGCTCTGGTGGTAGGTCTCTTGTCTCACCACTTTCTCATAGTTTTTGTTTGGGCCCTGTTTGATAGGCCAGGGGTGGTTCATCTTCTGCCAGGATGTCAGCCATTATCCCATTAATAATACTTCTTAAAACCCACAAGCTTTAATGAACTTCATGAGTGAAATAGTCTGACCTCATAAATAATTTCTGAGTTTCCAATAGCCAGTATAATCTTAATTAAAAAGACAAAATGAGAGCCGGGCGTGGTGGCGCACGCCTTTAATCCCAGCACTCGGGAGGCAGAGGTAGGAGGATTGCCATGAGTTCAAGGCCACCCTGAGACTACATAGTGAATTCCAGGTCAGCCTGGGCTAGAGCGAGACCCTACCTCAAAAAAACAAAACAAAAACAAACAAACAAACAAAAAAAGACAAAATGAAAGAAGATTTCATGAAAGTAGCTTCAGTTTATAAGTGGTCAAGTATGTCTCCTCAGTAAACAAAACAGTCAGTGGTCAGGTGTTTGCAGCCGCAGCCATGTGAAAGATCACCATTAATGTGAGAGCAGCCACTGCAGAGTAACTCTGGGTCATGACTGGAAGTGTCCTTGGGCACATGATTTCTCAAAAAGGATGGAAAATTTTTGGCAAAAATCTTGTCAATATAAAAAAAAAGAAAGGTTCCTCAAAGAATCCTGATATTTATTTGGGAATAACAGAACATTATAATGGGAATTAAAGTATCATAGTAAACTGTGGGTGTATTCAGAAGGATTGAAGGGGAAGATTTTCAAGGTAAAGATCAGGATTTATATCAGACCTTTTACAATTCTGTGACCACAGTAATTAGCAAAAGTGGCTTCAGACAAGGGGGAAGGGTCAGTTCTGAGGTGTCCTGTGGAAGCACCTATCGGGCAGTCATATCTAAGGCCTTCATAACTTCCCAGTATTATTTACTTATTTTTATTTTTGTTGTCAGGTTAACAGTGATTCCATTTTGATTCTGACAACTTTCTCATTTCTTTTACAACCTAAACAAAGCAAGTATTGCACTGATAGAACATTTGTCTTCCTGGAAAAGTCAAGAAATAAATAAATACACAGTGTTACTACAGATGTTCTCAGACTTAGAATAGCTCAACTTACAGTTTTTCATCTAACACAATATGCATGAGTAGCATGTGTGCTCTGCATTTGGATCTGCTCTGTGTGGGGCCTCTCTCTCCTGCCTTCAGTAGCAGTGAACCGCAGCTCCCAGCCAGCCCCAGAATCAGGAGGGGAAACGTCACTGCTCTGCAGTTCATGGAGCTGCTAAACTGGGGTATGGGCAGATTAGATGCACTGAATGCATTTGCAACTGTTTACATTTGTAAACTATCTATTTAATTGTTTAATTTATTTGCAAGCAAAGGGAGACAGAAAAAGAAAGAGAGAAAGAGGAGAGAAGGGGGGGGGGAGAGAATGGGCACACCAGAGCCTCCAGCTGCTACAAATGAACTCCAGAAGTATGTACCACTTTGTGCATCTGGCTTTACTTGGGCACTAAGGAATTGAACCTGGGTTGTTAGGTTTTGCAGGCCTTGACTGCTGAGCCTTCTCTCCAGCTTCCTGTTTCACATTTTTAATTAACATTACAAGTATACATGTCAATAGTGTGATATTTCACAATATGTATTCATTGTGTAATATTGGTCAGCTCCTTATAGTAAAAACATCCTTTTAGCTTTTTGAGGTATACAGTAACATAATTGTTATCTGCAGTCACTCTGTTGTCCAGCAGCACAGCAGAATGCATTACTCCTATCTAACTGTAGTATAGTACCAGCTTACAGTGGGTTTATAAGGAGGTAACCCTATTGTAAGTTAAGAAGCATCTGTAATTACTTTGCATTTATATATGAACCAGAGTTAAGGTCTAAGGTCTATGGCCATAAACAATTTTATTTTATTTTTACATACCTCAGTGTCCAACAGAAACTTTGAAGGGGACATTCTTGACTGAGGAGAATAATCTCACATGGCATATTACAAATTGTCTGAATCCCAGGAAGGTCACTCACTGTGGCATCTACAAATTCCCCACCATTTCCTGTCTACTCAGAGTGGATGGCTCTGCTTCTCACAGGCCTGGTTCATGTGCAGTGGGAGAGCCCTGGGGGATATCTGGGTCACTGAGCAGTATCTAGCAGGTAATGTGAAGCCCAAAGATTGAGAGCCTTGTTTCCTGGGAACCCAGGGAGGCTCTCTGTGTCCTTCTGTCCTCCAGAAGGCGAGGAATAACCCTGAGCAATACAGAAGGTTGATGAGGCCCTAGATGGCTATCATCTCCACTCCAGAAACAGTTGTAAAGGCCCCATTCAGCCTCCAAACCTAATGATGGAGTTCCCAGCATAGGTGCAGAGAGCATACACGGCAGGACGCAGAAGGGGGACTTTCCAGCAGTCCCTTAAGAAACCACTCTCCATGTTTAATATGGGTTTCCCCTGTGGGCATTTGTACTAGTGACCAACTGGGAAAGTTTTGCAGTTTAATTAAATTACCTAAGATAAGGCAGTGATTTCAAAAGGAACATAGAACAAGTAAAAATATGTTAGTGATGTTCCAACTTGAGCATTTCATTCGTTTTTGCTTTGGTGTCATTTTCGTTTTTTGTGCAGGCATAAACTGCCACGTTGTTAGCCTAGAGAGACAAGGATCCCACTGTGTCTACCCCAATAGACACTCAATGCCAAATGCACTAGAGACATAAACAGATTAGCACTGAATATGAGTGTGGGAACCCACTGTGAGAGTGTTCTTTCTAAACAGTCCTGGAACCCCCTTTCCTAGCCTTCTTTCTCCTTCCAAGTATCGTCTTACAACTTTCTAGCTTAAGTAATAGATCCTGGCATTTTCCTGAAACTGGCAAATGGCCTACTTGGATGTACTAGCAGATACCCCCCATACTGTCCTTTTTAAAAATTTATTTATTTATTTGAAAGCCAAGAGAAAGAGAGAGAGAAAGAGAGAGAGAGATAACACAGACACACACAGAAAGAGTGGGCCACCAGGACCTCCAGCCTGCAAACGAACTCAAGATGCATATGCCACCATGTATCAGATTTATGTACTAGGGAATAGAACCTGGGTCTTTAGGCTTTGCAGGCAAGTGCCTTGACACTGAGCCATCTCGCCAGCCCCCATACTGTCCTTTTGAGTGGCTGTCCTGAATGTCACATGTCAGGAGAAGCAAGAAACTCTCCCCAAGTTTTTAAAAAATATTTTATTTATTTAATTTTTTTGAGAGGAAGAGAGAGAAAGAGGCAGACAGAGAAAGAGAATGGGCACGCTAGGGCCTCCAGCCACTGCAGACGAACTCCAGACACATGTGCCAACTTGTGCATCTGGCTTTATATGGGCACTGGGGAATTTAACTTGGGTCCTTCTGCTTTGTAAGCAAATGCCTTAACCACTGAGCAATCCCTCCAGCCCCTCTCCCCAAATTCCTGGAGGAGCAAACCCAGCGCATTCTTCTTCGCTCAGGCATCTTCCTGCCTAGACCCAAGTACCCAGCAGCATAACCACAGCCCCAGGTTATGTGAAAGAGGAAACTAAACTTGGATCTGGGAGCTTTGCAAATCTCTTACAAGTATTTTTTCAGCTACTTGCGCAAATGAAGTGAAGGAGCAGGCAGCATGGGCCAGCCAGGAGAAAGGTGTACTTAGGAGAGAGAAGAGCAAGCTCAAAAGCCAGAAGGTGGGGAGGATGAGGAAGAGCAGGAGAGAGCAATGCAAGAGAGGGAGGGCCTTACCAGACATGGCAGAATATTCAAGTTCCCTTGGCATAGATGGAAGGCCCCTGAAGTATCTGAGCCTCTAATCTGAAACTGTTATAAACATTAGTATTTCTTGACTTAGGATCCACCTGTGGTACTAGGATTGCTAGCACTTACACTCCAAGTAGGAAAACCCAGTGTAGATCTTTAGTCCTAATAGCCACATGCCCAGGAATGCCCAGTTGATGCCATGTTCCAAGAGATGGCTCCGAGCAGGATTAATTCTTGGGAATTCATAGCTATAGCCCAGAGGTGGCTTTGGGTAGACCAAGACTGCCCAGGACTGACATTGATTGAGCATCTGTTAAGTGTAATTGTGCCCGGGATAAAGGGGAGTGAGATGGGCCCTGTTCACCAGGCTTATGCTTTCTGGTGTGTTAAGTAAAATATATCACAACACTTTCACCTGTTGCTTTTTCTCTTTGTAGTGTGCCTAATAGAAAACATAGCAGTGCACCTCTGACTTTCGAGGCAGGGTCTTACTCTAGCACAAGCTGACCTGGAATGTACTCTGTAGTCCCAGGTAGGTCTCTAACACATGGCACCACCACACCTGGCTTGTGCGACTAAAATTATATTTCTCCTGGACAGAACTAATGTAGAACCATGATGGTTTTCTCTTGTTTCTTATTAACTGGTCATAATTGTTATTCTTATTTATTTTTGTTATTACCATTTTGGGAATTTAATTCCTTTTTGGGAATAACTGCTTGGATTCTGAACCATTATGAGAAAGATCGCCATATCAGTTTTATCCAAAGCCAAGAGGTCATTTTGAGAAGTACAAGGTAACTTTTCCACAACTCCCAAATCTGAACAAGTTGAAAATCAAATGAGCCATCCTCTCCAACAGCCTCATTTGGATTAAAAGGGGAAGAGTCACAAATCTTTTTTTTTAAGCTTTTCATTATGAAAACATTTCAGATACATAGGAAAAGTAGACAAAACAGTATAGCTAACCACACTCCTCACCTAGCTTTTAAAATGATCGTCTCATGGCCAATTTTGTTTCATTTGCAGCTCCTGCCACTTTCCCCCTTTTATACATTACATTGAAGCAAATCCAGACATCGTTTCACTTCATCAACAAATATTGCAAGATGAATCTCTAAAAATTAAGGATTCCTTGGAAATATAACAATTGTAATAATACCAAACTTAAAAAAAATTAGCAGTACTATCTTCATTTCATTGAATAGCTACCAAATCGTATTCAAATTTCCAGTTGTTTTGTGGTTTTTAGTTTCTCTGAATCAGGAGATAAGTAATACTCATACACTGCATTTGGTTGTTGAACCCATTAAGTCTCCTTCCAAACTCTTACTGCACTGGCTTCTTTCTCAGCCCCCACATGGTAATAATATGCTTTAATACAGCCAGTCCAAGTCCCTCAAGTCTTATAATCTGTTTTATTGTGTCTCCTCATACAGAAGTAGTCACATGTTCATCTCTGAACCAATCACTGCAGCCAGGAAACTCCAAGGCAGTAATGAACCAGGGCTAGTCACTATGCATCAGAGTCAAAGTAAAATAGTCCAACTGAGGCAGGAAGATTAGAGTGTCAGAGTACTGGACCTCTTCCCAAATCTGAATTTATTGCTGTAATACATGAGGATGAATGCTCCAGAGTAACAGGTGTATTCTGTTTATCCCAAATGGCCCCTGCATAACACATTATACTCATCCCTCCTCAAGAAAGATAACTAAGCCAGGTCCAAATGCTTCTTTTGATAATCTATTGTTCATGAAGTAGATCCCAGTGGTGCTATGAAAATCACTGTCCTTTGTGAGTGTGTGTGTGTGTGTGTGTGTGTGAGAGAGAAAGAGAGAGAGAGAGAGAGAGAGAGAGAAAGAAAGAGAAAAAGAGAAAGAGAAAGAGAAAGAGAGAGAGAGAGAGAGAGACCATAGCATATTATCTTTGGATACACATCAAGGAATCAGGCTTCTCCTAAATCCCAGATTTGTTTCCTGACACTGTTCTTGCCTTCCTGTCCTTGCTTTATCTGAAGTGAGCATAACAGAGGTACTTAAGGGTCTAGATATACTCTCATCCATTTGGTTGCAGATCACAAGCCAAAAGGGGGCCTCTGTAACAGCTATGTTGTTCCCGACAGGACACTACAATATTCTGACTTTTTCACACTGAACCCTTTAATGGTCTACCAGCAGCAGACTTGGGGTCTTAGATGGAGGGTTAAGAGGCAGTAGCAGAGCTGAAGTGTTCTGTCACAGAACAAGGATGGCTGCCTTCTAGCCCAGGAGAGCAGTATCGGCCTCCCTTAACCTTGAACCAGCCAGCTGCATCCTCGACACTTCTAATACCAGTTTCTATGTCACACATGATTCTTTAGGGGCTGGGAAGATAGCTCAGTGGATAAAGCGCTTATTACACAACTGTGAGTAACTGAGTTTGGATCCCCATAACAAATGTAAAAGCTGGACACTTTAGCAGGCTTTTGTAATGCCAGCATGTCTATGGTGAGAAGGAAAGCACAGACAGGAGAGTCTTCTAGAGGCTTGCAGGCCAGCTGGTCTGAGAACATGGCAGTGAACAATGAGAGGCCCAGCCTCAAACAACGTGTAAGGTGAGGTCTGACACCAGTTATCCTCTGACCTCCATGCCTGTACTCACACACGTGACATGAATGCACACACACACACACACACACACACACACACACACACGCACGCACGCACAAAGTAGAGGACTTATTTGCTCATGTAAATAAAATGTCTGGAAATGGGGCTAGCTGCAGGTACACATAGGCTCAGGGTTCAACTAAGAACATTAGTACTTGCTTTTTCTCCATCCTAGTTAGTTCCCTTTTGTGTTTAAGTTTCAAACCCAGGGTGGCCAAAACATGAGCTCTGTGTCCATCCCCTATGCCTCACAGATCCATGTCCAGCCTTGAGGCTCAGGAGGAGTTCCACCTCTGGTCACAAGTTTCCTTGATTTGGATGACATCACAGGCCATCAGGAAAATGTCTGTAGGGCCAAAGGAAGGCACAGCTGTGATCTTCATCTGCAGCAGGAGTAAATGCCCATGGATCTGAGAGGAACTTCCGCACAAAACAAAAGGACAGAGGGTAATTAGGCCTGCAACCCCAGCACTACTGGAAGCAGAAACGGAAAACAGCTGCATTTCAAGTCTAGCCTGGTCTGTATAGGAGTTACAGGCCAGTGTCCTTGTTTATAAACAAAATATGAACAAAGTGGGTGAATGGTTTAGCTGCCAAAACAGATGAGGACCTGGGAGCTAGATCCGGTGATGTGCCATGCCACATGCCAAAACACAACTGCCTTAAAAAAAAGCCTCTTCATAGGCTCAGAAGGACAGTTCTACAAAACTCCTTAAAAAGGGGTAGAGAAAAGCAGTTTTCCATAGAAGGGTAGAGCTCAGGCTTCTTGTAATAGAAGGCCCAAGATAGCAGGGGTTGAGAGCTTGCAGTAAATAAACTCAAACTTTAAATTCACAACCTGAATTTAAAGGAGGATTTTAGAAGCATACATCTTCCCCACTCAATACACAGATCAGTCTGAGCTTATGACAGTAAAACAATAATCAATAGGCTCATGGACCAATCAGATTCAAGAGTCTTCTATCTTAATCTATTCTTCAATGCTAATTTAGAGAACTAAAAAGCCAAAGGCAGACAAAAATGTATGAAGCACTAGTGAAGGTCTCATCATTCTGGGAAAATCAGTGAAGAGGCACAGCCAATCATCTCAGCTATTCCCTGGCTTTCTTGAGAACTCCTACCTTATTTGTGACATGGCTGCCTTCCTGTTGAGCGTTCGCTAACAGGTAGGAATAGCTGTGGATGGTGTGTGCTGAGTGAGTTTGCATATGCATGCATGTATGTGTGTTCTAGGTACCTCATTTAGTGGAGCTCAAAATAATTCTGTAAACACTTAGAGAAATTGTCATATTGCCCACGTTCTTTTGTTAGACCCAACTATAGTTAGACCTCCCAAGTGACTCACTCAAGCATTTAAGATTTGAGTTGATCAAGTTTTCTGTTGTCCAAGGGCTTGCAGAAGAGGAAGTAAATGCTAGCTGCAAGTTTCAACCTCTGTCCAACCTCATAATTCCACTAAAACCTCATGCCTTAATATTCTGCTGCAGTGTTGCTTGGCTTCAGGCCCTGCCTTAGAAAAGAGGGATGCAGTCTCTGCCTTCACATGGCTCCAGGATGTCCACTTCTAGGAGTTATGCCCATAGCCTGGCATTATGAAGCTGCTTGTGCAGTTCAACTCATATCTCAGGGAATTTAGAAATATTCTATCCAGTACTCTGTACTAATGACATTTCTAGTATGGGGGATGAGACTATTCTAAGCACATGGAAAATTTCATATTCCAGACCCCGCTGATTCCCCCACTGAATCCTACAGGTCCTCCCTCCAACAAGTCCCACCCTTACCTGCAAGTGTTTCTGTGCATTTCAAGCAGCTTTGCTGTGGACCCAGCAGAGTGAGGGCCTCACCTGTACATTCCATAATGAAGTTTGTGAAATATGCCTGGTTTTTATTCTTTCAACTCATACTGTTTTCCCAGTTATTTAGTATGTGTTGCAAATATAAATACATCTGAATCTTCTAGATAGGTCAAGAAAAGATTATGAATATTTTCGGGTTATTCTACATACATTCAAGGTTTTGATGCACTGATATACATACATTTACATATATGTGTGTATTCCACTGCCACCTACTTCTTATAATCCATTAAAGGTGAGAAATCTCTCTCCCCTTTCTGCCTCACTTTCCATATGTTTTTGTCAAATATCTTCTGAAAGAGTTGGTTGTTACCCCATAAGTATGGGAGGGCAGAAACAAAACATTTAACTCATAAGGTCCATATCTACAGCTTTCTTTGGCTATGTCATTTATCCTGACTTGGGCACCCAAGTGACATTTCAAAGCTCATTTGCTGTCATGCACCTGACCTGCTCTTCGCTTGTATTTGTACTTTCTCCCCACACACTTGAATGCTCTGTAAATGAGGAAGGATCACTTAGACTAATTATCAGTGTACTTAAGAGCTTTTATTTCTGGAGTCAGCTGACTACCGGTTCAAGATGGCTGACTAGCAGACACGCCACGTCCCTCGGGAAACAAGGGTCAGGGTTTTCAGCAGGGATCCAGGTTGTGGACACAAGCTGCGGTCACGCTCTGAGCTCCAGACACCTCCCAGCACAGGATTCTCAACACTGGAAGCCTCCATCGAGGACCAGCGCTCGCAGGAGGCAGATGCAATGAGAGAGTGTGGCTCATCTAACCCTACCAAACGACTGTAGGCTGATAGCAGAGATTCTCGCAAGTGATGAGCCAACACAGTCATACCATGGAGGATCCATATGGAGCCCCGCAGAGAATGATGAGATAAACAAGGGACCCACAGCCACAGCCATTCAATCAACACAGGATAAGCCAGGGGGGACAGAAACCAACAATTTTCAACACAAAGCCCCCTAAGCTCACAACATTAAAGCAGCCTTAATACTCACCCACCATGACTCAGGGAACTGAGTGGAAGAGGGGGCGGAAAGATTGTGAGAGCCATGGTGGGGGAGACTATCCAGAGGCATGACACCCCTCAGTAACAACACAGTTGGGCCAGGAGAACCAGGCTGAGTACTAGGCTATCCATGGTCCCCTGCCACAAGGACTGATCCAGAGGACCCATGGAAGAGGATATCCAGCTGATTGGGGATGGGGAGGGGGGCATTGGGGAATTGGGGATAACAACTCATTGTTTGCCCACTAAATAATGTAACTCATTATGGTTAATAAATATATATATTAAAATTTAAAAAAAAGAAAAAAAAGAGCTTTTATTTCTGGAGTGACTCTGTTCTTTATTGCACAGTGAAACAGTCAGAATTGAGACTTGTGCTTTCAAAATAGAAATCTTTTGAAGGGAATCTCAAGTTCCATGAGTAGTTATTTTTTGTAGACGTGCCAAGAACAAAGGTGACTGTTAACTGGATTGAGGTGAGCTCCACTTGTCCCAGTACTAGAGGACCACATTGTTATCTTGGGGAACTTTTTCTTTGCCTGCTTCTTGAGTCGAACCAATCTAGTTTCTTTTTCAGTAGCAGAGGAGGAAGGAACAAACAAGAAGTTAATCATACAGGAAGTGAATACCACAGAAGGATGTCTGCCTTTGACTCAGTGTGTCACATTAACAAGAGACCAGAGCTTGTCCAAAATGGCTGCCCAGAAGCAACCCCACATTTGGGTTAGAAGATGACTCTTTTTGAGGGATGGTTTTATCTCTTAAGTCGAGTCTTGCTTACTCTCTGTCTGCCTGAGTCCCCTGATTATGCCCTGCTACAGTACTCTTTAACGGTAAGAAAACTTGTATTCAAACTAAATTTATTTTCTTTAGCAGTGAGAGGGGAGAACTAAATGGCTGTTAATGGGCCACAGTATGTCGAGATAAAGCTGTTTAAATATCTCAGTAGAAGGCCATACAATGTATTCTTATTTCTTACTGCTCACTGTTAATTGTGGGTGACTTTCTGTTTTTGCCAAGATTTATAAGCAAGATTTTTAGTAGGATTTTACCTGACTATTGGACAAATTTGGATTCACATTCATTTCTTTCCCACTTTCCCATAAGATGGAAGCTTGATCAGTAGACATGTTCCTGTGGTGGATGTACCTTTGTCCATAGAGCTGCTTTTGTTCCTGGCAAGTCAGAAGCATTAATGCTTTCATGTGGAGGGAGTCATGGTGGCTTCCGTGAGATGCAGGGTACACAGTACTGTCTGTGGATGAAGCTACTGCTGGCCTATTGAGGAAGTCTTAAGTGCAAATCTAAACCATTTCTAAGTAGTTTGACTTTTATAATATTCTACCCACATCAAACTTTGTATAGCATAACTGCTATTGCTAATCTAATTCTATAGCATTTATCATGATTAATTTTCATATGATTAATATTAAATTATGGCAAATATAAAATACATAACTTTAATGGCCAAGCCATCTTTCTGACCCTAAAATATATAACTTTAAAATGTCAAGCTATAGCCTGGCATGGTATGGTAGCAAATCCTTTTAATCCCAGTACTCAGGAGGCTGCGGTAGGGGGATTGTCATGAGTTTGAGGCCAGCCTAAACTACAGAGTGAGCTCCAGGTCGGCCTTGGCTAGAGTGAAGCCCTCCCTCAAAAAAAAAAAAAAGACAAATAAAGTAAAATATCAAGTTGTATGCTGAGAGACCCACAGAGCAATACTAAAGAGCTGTTTGCATTTTAAAATTCTCTAGGATATACATGAAAAAGCAATTTAACTTATATTTCTTTTTTACTTACAGAATATAGAATAAGACTGAAAAGAATAGAGGGTGCATACAACTTTGGTCAATTAGTATAAGTTCTTTTCAGTGGTTTAATGGCATAACATGTTGTATATTAGAAAATGTAGATGTGGTAAGTGAAGGCTACAGAAAGATTATAATTAAGAAAAGTAGGGGACATCTTGGTAGATAGATTAGTGGAAGACAGTGGAAAGATTCGACTAAGACAGGATAGTGAGAGAGGAAGACAAGAAGCTAGGGAACAATTTGAGGGTCTGTGAGTTGGAAAGCCATCCTCTCACAACTCACTTGGGTTATGGGCCTTAGAATATTAGGGGCCTTGTAAGTTACATGTTAGCCTCACAAAATTTTATTGCATCTGGAGAGTTTAGTCAAAACTCTTTTTATAGGTCTAAAGAAATAAATGATTTACATAAAGCCACAGTCAGTCAGTCAGTCATTCCTGTGCTCTCTGAAAAGCCCATCTGTGGGCAACTTGTTCACAGCTCTTCAAGTACTCTAGAAGAGAAACTCATGCTCTGGATGAACTCTGACACTCAGGAAACTCCCTGTGGAGTTTCACTCTATGGAGAAATCAGACTCTAAATCTACCCTATAGGCTGGAAGATCCCCAACCCCATGCGTAAGGTATAAGAGGAAGTGAGCTACCTAATTCCTGGGCCCCTGAAATCTGTGTAACATTTTATGAAAACATTTACTTTGGAAAATTCTGGCTATTTATATTGTGATACATTCCTTCTTTGAGGTTTGGCTTGCTTTGTCTTTCCAAATTATTACATGTGTGCCCCTTGTTTGAAAGCATTTTCCCTGGACTGCTATAAATACCTATGTGTGTTTTATAACCTTCAGTCTTGATAATTAAAACTGGAAAGATAAATTACTAGAATAAGGTCTGGAATGATGGCTCAGTGAGTAAAATGCTTAACACATAAGCCCGAGGACCTGAGTTTAGATTCCCAGAACCCATGTAAGTGCTGGACGGGTGGTACATGCCTGGAATCCTAGATCTGGGGACGTGAAGATAGAAAATCCTTGGGGCTCATTGGCTAGCTAGACCCAGGCCCAAAGAATAAGGTGGAGAATGATCTCCAGGAAGACACCCAATGTTGACCTCTGATCTCCGCATGTGTGCACACCCCATTCCCATACACCCACACACATATAAGCACATATACATACATGCACATGAAATTTAACATGCATTTTACACACATCCCTTCCCCAGTTGTTTGTGAGACCACAGTAGTGTGGATGTTAAGGGTCTCCATCAGCTGTGGGAAAGATGCTAACATTACCCACCACTTAGTGTACTTATGCTCTATACTTTTGCTGATTTTATTTTTAACAAATGGCTAATACTTATTAAGCACTGTCTCATTTAACTCTTGAATAGTACTTTGTTCCCATTTCACCTGCAGAAACCAAATTTAGGTTAAGTAGTTTTCCCAGGGTCACCTAAGGACTGAGTGTAAGGAAGTATTTCTGAGTTTCAAAAGCTTTTCTCACAAGCACAGCCCAAAGCTCCCATGATAAACTATACAATTTTTACAGTTCCTTTTACAGTCCTAGGAACCTGGGATTACAAAGTGTTTTAGTGATCACAAAAACAGTAAATTTCTTTTAAATGCTTAATCTCAAGTAAAATATTCTAAGTCTTTTGACCTTTCAGACCTAAATTTGGTGACCTTTTGATATATATTACAAGACTATACTTGGATTGATAAAATAAGTGTGTCAACTATGTTGAGCTGTAAGGCGAGTTGTGTGTTTTCAGGGGTTGGGGTAGATCCTAATCCTTGGAAAAACTCACTGTGGTGCTGAAGAGTTAGGGAAACTTTTGCTTTGAGATTTGAGTCCTTAAGAAAGTACTTGGAAGAGATGGGAGATAGTGGAGGAAAACTGAAACTTTTAGTTATCTGAGTAAAGTAAAAAAAAAAAAAAAAGGATTTTTCTTCCCTATACCTTAATTAAATGGCAGTTAGATGAGTCACTCAACTAAACCTTATTTTCTTAACTTCCAAAAGGCTCTTAGATGACTCTGAGTTTTTGTTAATTTTAAATTAAATATGTAAAATAGTGGATTAAAATATAATCTTACTCCATGGCAACTTTGTTCCCCTACAGTTACTCTTGTAGTAAAATTGTGTCCAAGCTCTTCTCAAATCTTGATGAGATTATAGATGCTTCAAAGTTTCTTCTTTGAAAAACGTCTTTCCCTCTTCAGCCCTGCAAAGAAGACAGGGCTGGGGTGCAAGAAAAGAAACATGATTTTTTTTCTTCCCAAGTAGATGCAACTCTATTTCTTAACATCTTCATTGTCAATAATTAGATATCTTGTATGAGCAAATCCTGTGGTGATACCCCCATTTCCCTCCTCCCTGTCCCCAACCCACTGGGGGCCCTTCTCAGTGGGCATACTGGATCAGTCCATTGGGGTAGGTGATTATGAATTGCATAAGAGGTAGCCAGTTTTTTTTTCTTCTTTATGTGTTGTTGCTGAGGGGGGCAATGCCTCTGGATTTTCTTCCCCACTCTTACAATCTTTCCACCCTCTCTTCTGCTCAGTTTCCTGAGTCATGGTGGGTGAGTTTTAAGTCTGCTTTATTGTTGAGATCTTAAGTGTCTCTGGACTTTTGCTTTGAATTGTGTTGGTGTCTGTCTCTATTGACCTTTCATGGGTTATCTGATTTGCTGTGGTGATAGGTCTCTTGTTTATCTTGCAACTTTCTCATAGGTTTTGTTTGGGTCCTATATGGTAGGCCAGGGGTGGTTCATCTCCTGCTAGGATGTCAGCCATCATCCCACTGGTGGAAGTGGGTTGTCCACAGCTCTTGCTGCCTTCTGAAAAATACAGACAGAATCTCCAACAGAGAGTGAGATCAGTATAGGTTAAATGAGACAACATTGCTAATTTGGCAAGATTCTAATGGGCGTAGCCTCTCTGTAGCTCTCTGGTAGTGGGAATTTCCCCTTGGAGCCTGGGTTCTTGGTCTCCATAAGATTTTGGCATGGATCCTAGTTCCAGTTAAGGGTTCCTTATCACTGAGCAGCTCTTTTAGCCAATCAGTAAGCCGTTGGTTTTATTAAGGCTTTTTGCTGTTGTTACTGTGGGTGGAATTTAGGATCTCATGCTTGCTAGGCAAACACTACCAGTGAGCTATATCCCCAGCCCTAAGTCAGTTCTTTATCTAGAACTCTGAAAGAAGCATGTTTGAAATAGCCAAGGACCCCCTCAATGCCACAGAGACTAGACCCATTACCATTCAGAGGACAAGACTGCAGGACTCTGCCCAGCACGTGGGCTCCCCACTGCACACAGACAGAGACTATGGTAAATAACAGACCGGGAGGCTGTGGACTTGCTGACAAAGGAGTCTGCTTCTCGGTGCTCTGCCTCCTCTTGGGTCAGAGCTGACTTTTCTGTTTTCTCTCTGTTTTGATCGCTTATTGCTCTGAGCTGGGACCTTCCAACTGAGGAGAGAGTAGATAAGAGCAACAAACCTTTCTGCATAGGTATTAAAGCTTCTAAAATGGCCATCTGGCTTGCCCAGGGGGTGGAGAAACAGCACTGTTGCCTAGTGGCTCATCTCATAAACTAGAAACTACAGGCACCTGTGAAAAGATTGTGTTAAAGCAACAGGATGACTGTGGTTTACTGTGAGCATCAGTTTTCCTGTTGAGCATTTTTACAGGAAATAGAAGAACAAAGCCAGATTCATCTTAATTAGCTCTTCTGGTTTTCAGATCTTAAACACATCCAACTAAGTTTGCATTACAATGTTTCTAGTGAATAAAATCTAGAATAATTTTCAGTAAGAACCTAACTATTTACTCTTGAAAATTCAGGGTTTTAGCAGCAATTTCATCTTACTAAGTGATTAAAAAAAATCTGCAGTGAACCTTGGAGTGGATTCACCCATAGTCTTATAATGGATGCCCATGCAATCCTTTTTATGGTTGTAATAACAATATTAATTTAAGACTTTTGCTCATTAAAATACTCTTGAGTTACATGTATCATAAATTTCCTTTTGTTAATAGCTCTTGGCCAAACAGTTGTGTGTGCTTGGATGAGAGAGCCTGAGAGAGGGATGGGTGTGTGCCCACTCATGCATACATGTGCTTAGCTAGGAGGATATACATCAAAATAACAAAAACTATCTCTGGGTGCTATTTCTTGCCAGCCCTTTCTCATTAAAAGTTAATTATTAGCTAGGACTGGTGGCCATGCCTTTAATTCCAGCACTCAAGGAGGCAGAGGTAGGAGGATTGCCATGAGTTCAAGGCCACCCCAAAATTACATAATTAATTCCAGGTCTCAGCCTGAGGTAGAGTGAGACCCTACCTCGAAAAACCAGAAAAAAAAAAGGTAATTCTTCTTGAGGATTTCTGTCTGTGGACAAATAAACTTTTGAGTCTTGTACCTTTGTGTTGCCTGTTCTGTGTGATGCCCCCCCCATGCCTTCTTGGAAATGGGAGAAAATAACAATGAGAACTAAGCTGAAGAGGAGCCAAAAGCACATAAGAAGTCATGAAAATAAGTTAAGAACATCATAAGCCAAAGTAGAAATAAATGTAGGTGAAAAATAATAGAAAACAGAAAATAATGAGGGCAGCAGAGCAGCGGGTCTGTCCAGTGGTATCGTTTCTATGGCCTTCTCCCCATCCTCCCACACAGGACAGGAGAAAACACCCCACTCCTAACTTGTGTTTGCTCATTTCTTTTAGGTGGGTTAGGATTTAAGTGAAACTGGGGAGATTTACAGAGCAAGATGGCCAGTATTATCAAACAGCACAACATTGATGAAGGGACCACCTTCCTTCTCAAATAGAGCCCCTCCCCCGCCCAGGGTTACACACTCGTGATAAAATTCTAGTGGATGAAGGATCACCTTCTCTGATAGAGCCCCTCCTCCACCCAGGTTGCACACCTTCTGAGGACTTCCTGATGTACCCAGTGGGCCTTTTGCAAATCTCTCCCCTCCTCAAGTTATTCCACAGTGCCAGTCTCATGCTATGATCTCTGGGTAGAATTTAAAATTGGCTACAAAACTAAGCAATTTATTTAAATTGCTAGCCAATCCTGATGATCCTACAATCACTTTATATTCAGGAATAATTCTGTTGTCCTAGCATATTGAATAAGAAGCTATGAATTTCCTGAGGCAAGTGTGAGGCTTAGGTAGAGCCTCTAGTTAGCTATGCCATTAGAGAGAATTGTCCCCTCCAGAAACAGGAGTGGGCTAACAACTCTTCCTCACAGGTGTCCCTGGTAACCAGCACTGCACGACTAGCCAGTATGTCAAGCTGCAAGATTCCAGCTGATCTAGGATCAGTATGTGATGTGTAAAACGATATTAAACCGTGATGTAGCTAAACCCAAGATGCTAACCATTTCATTGACAGAACTGGGACTTTCCAGAATTTCAACAGGCAGACATGGACTGTGTGCCTGTGTATATGCATAATGAAGAAGAAGCCATGGTTGAAGTATTCAAGTCATTTATGCAAATGCTCTGTTCTCTCAACTCATAGAGCCAACTTCTTCATGAGAGCTTTATCAGCAGATCCTTCCCCTCCAACTGTTCCACCTTAACTTTATATTTTTGATGATTCATTTAGTTATTAAGTGAAGCTTGGACAATCAGATACTAGGGTTCAGACTCAATTTCTTTATTTCTTTAATGAAATTTAGAGTAAGAAACTAGTTGATAATTTTATCCCAAAGCCAGCATCCCATTTACAAGCAAACACTGTTAAAATGGTGGTTCTTTGCTTCTTAGAGAAAAAAACCTTACCAAAATCCAATAGGCTGGGTGGCTTGAAAAACAAATTCATTTCTTCACATTGCTGGACTCTAGAGGCCCAAGAGCAAGGTATCAGTCAGTAGGTTGGTTTACCCTGAGGCCTGCCAGTCTTCCCAAGGGCTGACTGCTAACTGTGTACACATATCACTAGTGTGTCTTCCTCTTCTTATAAAGACATCAGTCATTTTGAATTAGAATCCCTCCACATGGTCTCATTTTCGACACAGTTGCCTTTTAAGGCTCCATCTGCAACCCATCTATATTCTGAGGTGCTAGGTTAGGGCTTAAGCATATGAATTTGTGAGGGACACAGTTTAGTCCCTAACACTATGTGAAAACAAACACTTCTTCCATCCCTGAGTTTTCTTTGTATGAATAAAATCCAGCACACCAGATAACATTTGAGAAAGTGTGGCTTTTTAATCTGCAGCGTTGGTTACAGGATGATGGAGAAGCATGGGAATGATTCTTGAAAAGTCCTAATATTTAGTGCTAACAGGCCTTCTCTGAGTCAGGGCTCATTCTTTGCCCAAATCTCACAGAGCAGGGAGATGCAAGGAGCTATTCCAGTGGCAAGCACTTGGTCTGTTTATGTGATGCCTGGCTTGGTACTGGGGAGACCTGGTGGGGCCCACAGTCTGGTGGGAAGACAGCCAAGAAGTGGGCCTGGCAGTGAGCCCAGTATGGGGAGGCTTAAGATTGGTCTTCTTTGATCTATGTGGTGAGTGAGGTGGCAGGACTGGAGTCTGGGGTTTCTCAGAAGCTTCCCTCGGGGCACTGCCTGCATTGTCACTGCAAACTGGACCAACTGAGCTCATCTTGTAGCTAAGGATGCTGAGACTGCAGAAATGGAATCACTCACTAAAAAGCCCCATCATTCCAGTCATGTCCTTCTCATCCTTGTTCTTCTAATGGACTATTCTGCCCTGCTCCTGTTAAGCATCTCCTGTTAAGGGAGGCTCACCTGTTAACTAGGCTGGAATCATTTGTTTTGGTTTGGTTTGGTTTGGTTTTCTGAGGTAATGTCTCATGCCCTAGCCCATGCTGACTTGGAATTCACTATGTATGGAATCTTTTTAAGTAAGAGACTATTGTAGGTTAAATTTTTTTCATTGTATTTCTTACTTGGTCTTTACTGCATAGCACAAATTCTTTTCTCATGGGGCCAATTGGGCATGGTAAACAGGGCTCTCAAATGCAGAGGGTACATCAGAGGCCTTGGAGTTGACCATCTTCTGAAGCTGAACTCTGACCCAACTGTGAAATATGCTGAGGGCACACCAATGATATTAATAGAGCTGGAGAAGGATGCCTACTAAGGCAGAGGGGTAACCTAGTCTGCCTGGTGGCTTCCACGACACAGTTCATCCATGTGTTTGGTGGATAATCAAATCCACCACCATCATCTCTCAAGACTTTATTTTATTTGATTCCATTCTCATTAACTAACTTCTGCCATCCTGTTAGGAATAGATTCTAATCCATTTACACAGGATTCTTTATAGGCTTGGTTGCCATGAGTCAGTGTCTGGTTTCAGAAATCAAACTGAACTCTGCCTATACATCTCAGGAGCCACACTGTGGAATGTGGACCACTTCAGGAAACTGCTACTTGAAAGCCCCCCTTGATTATCCTCAAGTTCTCTGCTGTCGCTCTTTTAGCAGTCTGAGCACTAACTGGCTTATAAGTAAATCCCAACCATAATTCCAGGGGGAAATGTGCTAACCATGGTGCATAAGGTTAGTATAAGAGATACAGCAATGGTCCTGGGTTTCGTTTGTTTTGTTTTGAGACAGTCATGGAACTCACTATGTAGTCCAGACTGACCTCAAACTTTTTGTGATCCTCCTGCCTCTGTTTCCCAAGTGCTTGGATCACAAGTACCACCACTCCTGTCCACATTCCATTTTCTAGACTTTGAACACTTTGAACAGAATGGTTCCCAACTATCTTATTCTAAATTGTCAGTCGGTGTAAAAATAATTCTGTTTGCAGCAAACAAGCTGTCCTGCATTACTTCAATGGAAAGTTTATTTTAAATTTTCCACATTAACTTTTAGTGGTTGTATTAAATTAATATTAATATTAATATTTAAGTCCTAAGAAATTGTTTTCTGCAATTAGATTATTAAGTAAAAGAAAAATAATTCCTATCTTTGAAATTTCAGGGATAGACAGAGAAAGTGCTTGCCATGTAAGCATGAAGACCTGAATTCAGTCCCCAGCACACAAACTAGGTGTGATGGTTCAAACCTGTAATCCCAGCACTCAGAAGGTTGAGACAAGAGAATCTGAAGTGTAAGGTCATCCTCAACTACATAGTGAATTCAAGGCCAGCCTGACTACATGAGACCCTGACTTAAAGAAAAATAAATGGCCTGTGTCACTTTAATAGGAAAGCAGGAAAATTAGAACAGACTATTGCTGAGAAATAATATACAACTGTGTTGGTTTTTTTTTTACAGATTTACCAGCAAGACTGTTGAACGTGTAACTGTTCAAGATGCCCGTCCCTCCCCCGCCGGCGCCCCCACCTCCACCAACATTTGCACTCGTGAGTGTCTTCTCTCCATTTTCTCTTTCCTTTTCCCTATTCTGTAGACATGGTCTCGCTGGATAACTTGATTGCAACTTGTGATCCTCTTGTCTCCAGCTCCCGAGTGCTGGCATTATGGGAGCATGACATCACAGCGGTACAGGAAGCAACCCGGCACAAGGCTGTGTGTTAGTGTGCTTGCATTCTGGCATAGGTCTGATACAGAAGGCTTTGCCATGGCCCAGTCTCCTGGGATGTAGTGTGAACCTGGAATGTGGATTATTAGATTTCCTCTGCCAGGTCCAGGGAGGGAATATGATGGTCCAACACAGGTTCTCAGGAACAGCTTACTGTACAGTACAGCAAGGGTACTGTTTCTGTTCACATGAATTCATCATTTAGCCGTTAACTCCTGGTTGGACAGTCCAGAAAGCCGGGCTCTCTCTGCAGTGCATCCAGTCTCCTTTCTTCTTCTCTGTCTTCTCCCCTCTCACTTTTCACTCTGTTTCTGACAAACACCATCATCATCACCACCTTTCCAACACTCACACCCCCCTTTAAACCTATCCTTACATTTGAAATTCCAAGGAATTTCTTCGGTGGATTCATTCTAGTTCTTTGGTGGGCCTGTCAGGGAAGTTAGTTAACCTTCTTCCAGGAAGACTGCAAGACACATTTCATTCCAAAGCCCTCCCTTACCATGTAAACCTTAACTGCTAAGGGCCCTCACACCTATGGTCCCTTCATTTTTCACATAGAGAAACCGAGGCTTGAGGAGAAAACTCTTGCTCCAGTTTTCTATGAGACATATGTAAACAACTCTACAGAGATTGGAATCTAGTTAGGAAAAAATGATTATTAACCATTGCTATTTAACATGTGGTCCTCCAACTGTTTTAAAGACATAAGGGCAGAATTAAGGGTGGGCATTTAGAAATACTTATAACAACTTGATGGCAGTTATGTTTGCTTCTAAAGTTGGATTTTTATGTCTTTTTACCAGTTCATTTTTATAATAATTCATTGTTATTTTGCAAAAGTATTGGTTCATGATGGATTGGGGAAAAATTAATGGGTTTTGGTATAGATAAATTAGAGAAGCTCTTAGCTGGATAGCACAGCAGGATTGGTTTATCTATATCTCCCCCAAACTGCGAGTTGTATAACATTGATAGGTATGGATTAACTTTCAGAATTTTAATATTCATGTTAATTTTAATATATGTTCTAAAAATATGATTAGCACATCAAAGCCAGAGTTGAGGCTGAGGCATGAGGATCATTGTAAGTTCAAGACCTGCCACAGCAATATAATGAAACTATGTCTTTAAAAAGTAATAATTTGGGAAACCCTTGTTTATCCTTCCAAATTACTTGTAGCCAATATTCTATAACTCAAAGCAAGATCCTGGGCAAATAGGATATAGAGAGGAGAAAAGGAGAGTAGGCTGCTGAGCATCGAGGGACACTGCCCTGTAGAACCATGCAGGTAGGGACCCTGGGCTGCCACATGGGAGAAGCTGGCATCCAAGAGGCCATGTGCCAAAATAAATCTTAAATCAAAATAGGAAGCCACTATTAAAGACTATCAACTCAAACTGTAAACTATTTGATGTGGACATATCAGGTAATCTCCATAGGCCTTAGTTGATTTTCATTATTAAAATGAAGACAGTGAGTTATTTTTAAAGGTCTCTCCAAGATGTCTAAGGTATGCTTTGGAGTCGAACAAGTTTTAAAGCAATAGAGAATAATCCCATTAGCAAAGGCAAACTGTATATGCAAAGAACATTTCTGGAAAGACAGCTGGGAAGCTCCTTTGAGGCTGCTTCCCAGAAGTGTTGGAGGCTGATGGGGGAAGGGACATTTACCCTTCTGTGGGATCTCAGGGAAGGCAGGCTCTGGAGTCAGACTGCAGGGCTGGAATCCCAGCTCCTCTTCTTGCTCTCGGGTAACTATGGCAAATGAGTTAACCTCTTGTGCCTCAAGGTTTGTTGTGTTTTTATTTTGTCTATAAAATGGAAATATCTTACAGGGTTAAGTACTAAATTAAATATAATACATGTAAAATGTTTAGCTATTAGCATATGCAAGTAATACTTTATAACTATTTCAAGATGCTTCCAACAATGCACAGTAGATCCATGTAGCGAGGCTCTCTCTGCCTCTGACAGTGAAAGGCTGGGTGAGGTTTCAAGCTGCTAGCTTCTCCAACTTCCCTTCTGTGTCTATAACGGACTTATCTGAACTCCTACCTCTCTCACAAGGATGAGGTCAGCACAGGAAGATGCTCGGGTCTACTGGAAGGACCTTTAGCTTGGGGCAGCCACACTCTCCTGGGGACAAGGCCAAGTCAGTTTCACATATGCTAGACACAAGTAGTTGCTGAACTCCAAGTCCATGTGCTAGACTCTTAATGCCCACATTCCTAAAACAACCCTGAGGGAACAAGATCCCAATTTCATAGTAAGGATCTTTGGGAATATAAGAAACACCCAAGCATCTTAAAGCAGCTCTACAGTTTCTCTGAGCTAAGCTTTCAAAGGGATTGAATATCAGAGGACAAGGGATATGAAAGAACTTTGTAAGTCTGTATCATGATTGTGAGGTCTACACAACTCTATGTCAAAAGTGATGGTTTCGTCATATATAAATTATACCTCAACAAGTCTGACAAATTAAAAACAGAAAAGCATACTGTCTGTGTGTTCAGAGGAAATTGTTTTCTCAAGTTTGAGTGTTAGAGTTTTAAAACTCACTTTGGTTAATCAAAGGCTGTTTCTCCCTGGCACTGAGTAAGTTCTGAAGGATGGAAAAGGGATCCTCTGTCAGTACACGCTAGGGAAGAAAGCCTAAAAGCATCTGCAGAATCCTCTGGCTTGGAAGTCCCTCCTGTGAGTATCCACCCTAACCAGGCTGTGTCCATCACGGCCAGAATATGGTCTGAGTTTTCAGACTTCTATCATAGTCTGACTATTTGTCTTATAATTTATTACTTCATCTGCTCCCAAATGTCTGGGACTTCAAAAGAATGACATTGAGTCTAAAACTTGTGTAAAATTTACAGCCTGTTGCCAAAAACCTTAAAAACAAGCTTTTGCTGCTTTCTGCCTGTCCAGCTGAGTGCCTTAGTGCATAATTTTAACCCAAGACCTGAGACAAGTTTGTGGAGTTTCCTTCCAGGCCAATACAGAGAAGCCTTCCTTGAATAAGTCAGAGCAAGCTGGGAGAAATGCTCTCCTGTCTGACATCAGCAAAGGGAAGAAGCTCAAGAAGACGGTCACCAATGACAGGAGTGCACCGATCTTGGACAGTAAGTGCAAACAGCTCTTTACCATAGTGATAAATGCTTTATTGCCTAACAGTAATCCCTACACCTCTCACAATTTTGGGGGGTTAACAACAGCTGCAAAGCCAGCAAAATAAGGGACTGTGTCACTCATTGTAGGCCACAGCTTTGGCTTAGTTCCCCTCAAAGGCTGCAGGAAGCCAGTATAATAATTCTTTGTCCAAGATACACACAGCAGCGATTCTTTGAATTATTCCAGAGCTTTCTGGGGATTAACCCATAACTTCTGGTACCACAGATGAAGCCTTGGAAGCAGAGGATAGGGACCAGGTCCTGACATATCAATCAGGTAGCATCGCCAAGCCTTATTGTTTGCTTTTTTCTTTTTCTTTATGATCCATAATTAGATACATTGAATGAGCAAATAATGTGTTGGTATCTCCAGTTCCTCGATTTCCCTCTTCCCTGTCCCAAATCAGCTGGGTATCCTCATCTGTGAGCAGTCTGGCTCAGTTCATGGAGTAGGGGATTATGGGTAGTTAGGAGTCAACCTGGTTCCACCCCCCCTTTGTATGCTGTTACTGAGGGGGGCAGTGTATCTGGCAGTTCTTCTCCACCATGTCTCTTACAATCTTTCTGTCCCCTCTTCTCCTCAGTTCCCTGAGTCATGGTGGGTGAGTATTAAGGCCGCTTTATTGTTGAGGCCTTAGGGGCCTCTGTGCTTCTGCTTTAGGTTGCGTTGAAGATCTTTGGTATCTGTCTCGCTGATTTATCCTGGGTTGACTGACTGGCTGTGATTGTGGGTCACTTGTTTATTCCACCAGTCTCTGTGGGGTTCCATGTGGAGCCTCCATGGTAGGTCTGGGGTGGCTCATCTCTTGCCAGGATGTCAGCTATCAGTCTGTGGCTCTTTGGTTGGGTTGGAAGAGCCACAGCTCTCTCACTGCCTTCTGAAAAATACAAACAGAATCTCAATCGGACAGTGAGATCAGTGTAGGTTAACTGAGATACACATTTCTGAATTGGCTAGATTCTATTGTGAGTAGCCTCTTTGTAAATCAGTTGTAAAGTACCTTTCTCTTTGGGGTCCCAAGATTTTGGTTCCCATTGCATTTTGACCTGAGTCCCCAGTTCCAATTAAGGGTTCCCCATCACTGAGTGGATTTCTTGGCCGAATTAAAAGCTGTTGATTGCCTCCCCCAGGGTTTGGCGCCTCCATTGCACAAGTGTTTGTTTCTTGGTTCGCTGTTCTCTCCCAGTGGGAAGTGTGTTCAGCCTACTCATGGCGGCAGACTGCATTTCATATAGGTGGTCTCTGTTTACTCCAGCTGTCATTGACCGGCTTCTCCTGGCAGCTTATGCAGTGCCTTACAGCTCTGCATTAACTACTATTTGGGGGCTGTTACCATTCTGGACCTCGTAGGGTCTCTAGGTGCAAATAGATGGCTTTCTGTGGTTTCTTCAGCAACAGGATCCTACCTCAGGCCTGGGGTGGGTATTCAAGAGCTTTGACAGAATCCTGTGTTGTTTTGGGGACCTCATGGATCATTTTGGTCAACAGCTCAGTGAGGGAAGGAGCCAGTGACTGGGACCAGGAGTTGTCAGACTGATTGACTTTTCACAGGCTTAGACTCTCTCACCTTCTATTCACGGCCCCTCTTGCCAGATGACGCCCACTACTTGCTCAATAGGTTACATTATGTACAAGAGGAGTTTATGATTTTGAACCAATTTTGGTTTAGCTTCATGTTTAAGTCATTCCCTCCCCCCCCATTCCTTTCCCCTCTTTCATAAACTCTCACTTCTCACAACTGGTTTGCATGGAGTTCACGGTTAACCTGATTAGGAACCACATATGAGAGAAAATATGTGGCGCTTGACTCTGTTCTTTTGAGAGTTTGCTTAGCAAGATCTGCTCCCAGTCAGACCATTTTTCTCTAAATTTCGATATGTCATTTTTCCTTTCAGCTGAATAAAATTTCATCATGTAAATATATCAGTTTTTTGAACTATTCCTCTGTGGATGGGCATTTTGGTTGATTCTAATTCTTGGCTATTATGAATTGAGCTGCTATAAACATAGTTGCACAGATGTCTCTGTGCTGGGATAGGACATCTTGCGGGTAGATGCCTAGTAGAGGGATGGCTGGGTCCATTGGTAGCTCCATGTCCATTCTGTTCAGGAGTCTCCACGGTGCTTTCCATAGTGGTTGAACAAGCTTGTAATCCCACCAACAGTGAATGAGGGTTCCTTTTTCCCCGCATCCTCGCCAGCAACGATTATTGTTGGTTTTCTTTATGATTGCCATCCTGACTGGAGTAAGGTGGTATCTCATTGTCATTTTGATTTGCATTTCCCTGATGCTTAAGGATGCTAAGCACTTTCTTAAGTGAGTAAAGGCCATTTGTGTTTCCTCCTCTGTGAATTCTCTGTTGAGATCAGTGCCCCATTTTGTGAGGGGGCAGTTTGAGTTTTTGTTATTAATTTTTTTGAGTTCTCTGTAGGTTCTGGAAATTAGGCCTCTGTCTGAGTTATAGCTGGCAAAAATCATCTCCCAGTTTGATGGGGAGTCTATTGGCTCTGAATATGGTATTTTTGTCTGTACAGAAGCTTTTGAGCCTGATCAGGTTCCATTGGTTAAGTGAATGTTACACTTCCTGGGCTATTTGAGATTTGCTCAGGAAGTTTTTTCCTACTCCTATCTCATGTAGAGTTCCTCCTATTTTTTCTTCCAGGGTGTTCAGGGTTACATGATTTATATTGAGGTCTCTGATCCATTTGGAGTTGATTTTAGTGCATGGTAAAAGGAGTGGGTCTATTTTCATTTTTTTTACATGTGTTTATCCAATTTGTCCAGCACCATTTGTTCAAGATGCTATCTTTAGCCCAGCGTGCATTGTTGGCACCCTTGTCAAAGACCAAGTAACTGAAGTTCCTTGCATTAAGAGCAAGGTCTTCAATTCTATTCCACTGGTTTGTCTGTCTGTTTTCCTGCCAGTACCATGCTGTTTTAGTTACTTTGGTTTTGTAGTATGTTTTAAAGTCAGGTATGGTGATACTTCCTAAGTAAATTTTTTTTTACTTAGAATACTTTTAGCTATCCAAGGTATCTTGCTCTTCCAAATGAATTTTGAGATTATTTTTTTCTATGTCTGTGAAGAAAGAGGTTGGGATTTTTATCAGCATGGTGTTGAATCTGTAAATTTCTTTTGGTAGGATTGCCACTTTCACTATATTGATTCTCCCTATCTATGAGCATGGAATCTTTCCATCTTGTCACATCCTCCTCTATTTCCTTCTTGAGTGTTTCAATATTTTACTTGTATAAGTCTTTCACAACCTTGGTTAGTGATATTCCAAGATTTTTGATGTTATAGAAAATGGGACAGTCTCTCTGATGTCTTTTTCTGTATGCTTGTCTTCTGCATATAGAAAGGCATATAGATTTTTGTGTGTTAATTTTGTATCCTGCCACTTTGCTGAAGGAATTAATCACCTTCAAGAGTTTACTGATACTATTCTTTGGGTCTGATATATAAAGGATCATGTCATCTGCAAAGAGGGATAGTTTAATTTCTTCCTTTCTGATTTGTATCCCTTTTATGCTTTTCTCCTGTCTTATTGCTTGGGCTAGAACTTCAAGCACTATGCTAAAGAGCAGTGGTGAGAGTGGACACCCTGTCTTGTTCCTGATTCAAGTGGGAACTCTTTGAATCATTCCCCATTAAGAATGACTTGTGTTTTAGGAGTTTTGTATATTGTCTTTATTATGTTGAGGTATAGGCCTATTCTTTCCAGGGTTTTGAACATGAAGTGGTATTGAATTTTGAAAAGGCCTTCTCAGCATCTATTGAGATGACCATGTGGTTTTTGTGGTTGAGTTTTATTAATGTGGTGGATTACATTTATTGACATGCGTATGCTGAACCATCCCTGCAATGAAGCCTACTTGGTCAGGGTGAATGATATTTTTGATGTGACTTTGTATCCAGTTTGCTAGGACTTTGTTCAGTATTTTGTCATCTAAGTTCATCAGGGATATGGGTCTGTAGTTTTCTTTTCTTGTTGCATCCTTGCCTGGTTTGGGAATTAAGGCGATGCTAGCTTCATAGAAGGAGTTTGGAAGCCTTCCCTCTTTTTCTATGCCCCTAACAAGCTTCAAAAAGAGTGGTTTCAGTTCTATGATGAAGGTTTGGTAGAATTCAGCTAAGAAATCATCTGGTTCTCGTAGGCAGATAGCTGAGATCCTGGCAAGAGATGAGCCACCACAGTCATATCATGGAGGATCCATATGGAACCCCGCAGAGAATGACCCAATGAACAAGGGACCCACAGCCACAACCATTCAATCAACACAGGATA
>PVHP010002314.1:54398-91822 GCA_004024765.1 Zapus hudsonius
CAGCCTTAATACTCACCCACCATGACTCAGGGAACTGAGCAGAAGAGGGGGCAGAAAGATTGTGAGAGCCGTGGTGGGGGGGACTATACAAAGGCATGGCACCCCTCAGTAACAACACACTTGGGCCAGGAGAACCGGGCTGAGTACTATGCTATCCATGGTCCCCTGCCACAAGAACTGATCCAGACAACCCACGGAGGAGGATATACAGCTGATTGGGGATGGGGAACGGGGGAACTGGGGATAACAACTCATTGTTTGCCCACTAAATAATGTAACTCATTATGGACAATATATATATATATATTGTATATATAATATATATTATATATATTATATATAATATATATATATTATATATAATATATATAATATTGTATATATTATATATACAATACATATATACAATATAATATAATATATATAATATATAATATACATAATATAATTATATATATATATATATATATATATATATATATATATATATATATATATATATATATACATAAAAGAATTCTGGTCCTGGACTTTTCCGTTTGGGGAGGTTCTTGATTACATTTTCAATTTCTGTGGGTGTGATAGGTTTATTTAGGGATATGATAGGTTTATTTATTTAGATAGGTTTATCTGCTCTGGGCTAAGCTTTGGTAATTGGTAGGTATCCAAAAATTCTTCCATTTCTTCCAGGTTCTCTAATTTTGTGGAGTAGAAGTTTTGGAAGTATGACCTAATGATACTTCCAATCTCTTTGGGGTCTGTTGTGACTTCTCCCTTGTCATTTCTGATTTTGTTGATTTGGGCTTTCTCTGTTCTTCATTTGATTAGATTGGCCAGGGGTTTGTCAATCTTATTAACTTTTTCAAAGAACCAACTCTTTGATTTATCTATTTTTTAATTGTTTTCTTCATTTCCAATTCATTAATCTCAGCTCTGATCTTAATTATTTCATTTCATCTTGAGCACCTAGGGCTGTGCTTTTCCATCTGTTTCAATGACCTTAGGTGGGTGGATAGGTGGTTGATTTGAGATCTCTCTGTCTTTGTTATGAAGGCATTTAGCACAATGAATTTCCCCCTTAGAACTGCTTTCATTTGGTCCCACAGGTTCTGATAGAATATGTCTTCATTGTCATTTATTACTAGGAAATTCTGAATTTTCTGTTTGATTTGTTGGATGGGCCACTCATTGTTAAGGAGCGTATTGTTCAGGCACCAGTAGTTGGTGTAGTTTCTGAATCTTCTCCCATTGTTAATTTCTAGCTTTAATGCCTTGTGGTCTGATATGATGCAGGGGGTTACAGCAGTCTTCCTAAATTTGTTGAGGGAAGATATATGAACTAGTATGTGGTCAATTTTGGAGAAGGTTCCATGTGCTGCTGAGAAGAATATATAATCTGTGTCCTTGGGGTGGAACGTTCTGTAAATATCTATTATCTCTAGCTGGTCTATTGTGCTGTTAAACTCTGTTATTTCCCTGCTGACCCTTTGTTTGAATGATCTGTCTAGGGATGACAGTGGAGTGTTAAAGTCTCCTACTATGATGGTGTTGGCATCTATATCTTTTTTTTTTTTTTTTTTTTTTTGGTTTTTCGAGGTAGGGTCTCACTATAGCCCAGGCTGACCTGGAATTCATTCTGTAGTCTTAGGCTGGCCTGGAACTCACGGTGATCCTCCTACCTCTGCCTCCCAAATGCTGGGATTAAAGGCATGCACCACCATGCCCAGCTGTCTATATCTCTTGATTTTGAGCAGATTATGCTTTATGAACTGAGGAGCCCTTGAATTTGGTGCATATATATTTAAGATAGTGATATCTTCTTGTTGGATCGTTCCCTTGATGAGCAGGAAGTGGCCATCACTGTCCTTTTTTATTGATTTTGGTTTAAAGTCTATTTTGTCAGATATTAGAGTAGCCACACCCACTTTTTTATTATTCCCACATGCCTGGAAAACTGTTTTCCATCCTTTTACCCTTAGTAGGCTTTAGCAATAAGGTGCATTTCTTGAAGGCAACATATGGAAGGGTCCATTTTTCTGATACACCCTGATAGCCTGTGTCTTTTTATAGGTTAAGCCAATTTACATTCAAAGTTATAACTGTGAGGTTTGCTTTAAACCCTGCCATGTTGGAGGGATTATGGAGATTGATATCTGAGCTGTTGTTGTTAGCTCTTTGGTGTTACCATGCTTGTTCTCTATTCCTTTCCTGGGGTCAGTTGCTTGTCTTATCTGCTTGGAAATCTCCTATAGTATCTTCTGTATGTTTGGCTTTGTGTTCAAATAATTGTAGAGCTGGCTATTTTCATGGAATACTTTCATTTCTCTATTATGATGGATAACTGCTGGTTACAGTAGTCTAGGTTGAAAGGCATACTTCTTTAGGCCTAGAAGAGCTTTATTCCAAGCTCCTCTGGCTTTTAAGGTTTCTAAGGAAAAGTCTGAGGTGAGTCTGATGGGTTTCCTTTTATAGGTGATGAGTTTCCTTTCTCTTGCTGCTCTAAGGACTTTTTCTTTACTCTCTATGTCTGGAATTGTAACTAAGATATGTCTTAGAGAGGCCCTCCTTTGGTTCAGACTATTTGGGGTCCTGTATGCATCTTGTAACTGTATGGGATTTTCTCTTGCAAGGTAAAGAAAGTTTTCTTGAATCTGTTGAGAATATTTTCTATTCCCCTAGCCTGGTTTTCTTCTCCTTCTGGGATCCCCATGATCCTGAGATTAGGTCTTTTTATGGTATCCCACAGGTCCCTCAAGTTTTGTTCACTTGCTGTTTTGAACTTAATCAAATTTCTGATTTCCTTCTCATTCTCCTCTCTTTTATCTTCCACATCTGAGGTTCTGTTTTCCCATTTATTGGTTCTGTAGGTGAGGGATTCTAGAGAGGTTCTTATTACTTCAGTTTGGTTTTTGTTTTCTGATACTTCTTTTTGGGTTGCCTCTATCATCCTGTTGAGATGTATTTTCATTTCAAGGTTTGATTTACTTACTTCTTCCTGGTACTCATTTTTATATTTGCTCATTTCTTCGTTTAATTTGGATAGCTGGTTCTTGAGACCTTCTATTTGCTGATTTGCCTTTATTTCAATTACTGTTCTTAAGTCCATTTGATTCTCCTCTATTATATTAAGCCTGGTGGCAAAGCTTGTGAGCTGACTTTGTACTCTTTCAAATTGTTTATCCACTTTTTATTCAATGACCAACATTAACTTCTCCACAGGATCTGTGCCAGTATGATCTGGGCTTAGTGTCATGTCATCCTGGGCCTGCATCTGCTCTTTCTCTTTTGTAGCATCATTGTCTTCCCACTTGGGACTTGGGGGATTTTGCATGGTTTCCTCAGCTGGTGTATTCTTCTTGTGTTGAGATCGGCCCATTTCAATTCCACTTGGGGTGGTTGGGGGGATGTCTTTGAGGTGTCTACACTTCGATAGTGTGGTCAGGGTGTGCCCTGGGCTTCACAGAGAGGGTTGGGCACTCACTTGGTTTATCTGGGAGTGTGTGTGCCCTCAGATCAGTGGCTGGGCTTTAATAATGAGTCTGGGGAAAGCCACTTCTCCTGATCACCTCCGCTCCTACATGGGCTGGGCACTGTTGTTGTGGCACGGCTGCGAGACATGGCTGCAGACACAGCAGGTGCTGGGACCTGATGGCTTTCCAGGACCTGGTGGCAGGAACTGGTGGGTAAATGATGGAGCCCTCAGGGAGGATATTTTGCAGGGAAGTCTCATTTGTGTGTGGGTGAGGGAACAGAGCCTGGGCTGAGGAGCTGGTGAAGGGCTGTCCCCCCTCACTGTCTGGGGGGTGTGGGGCATGTGGGAACTAGGTAGACAGAGGGTAGGGTGAAGAGTTCTAAGTAACCTGCTGGGGGGATGCGGGGCCTCGTGGGTACTAGATAACACAGGGAACTGGGTAATGGGGGTGGGAACCAGGTAATGCACGGGGGGGTATTGTTTTCATTTATCAAGTGAAGATGAGATTGGAGATGTAGCTCAATAACAGAACTCTTGCCTAGCATCACAAGGTCCTGGGTTTAATCCTCAGCATGATAAAAAATAAAGGTCATCCATGACTAGCATCTAGAGATAATAATCGGGTCTTGAGACCTTCCTTACACATTCTTAAATCTTTTACTGCCCAGTAGGTATCACCAGGATTCATCCTAGACCACAGATCTCACTTGGACTCAATAGGAAATCTGAAAACTCACCAAATGGTGCTTTGTACACAATAAATGAAAAGGCTTTTAGGACTAGTTGTGCCTGGGGAATTACTAGGACAGAGGCCAGTGTGTCTGTCCACTATGAGAGGGAGCCTAGGGCCCTGGAGGAGTGGATGTGAATTCCTCACCAATGTTGAAAGAAACTGGACAGTTTGGTTCTATTCCTGAATCCACTTCTCCCAGCAGTGTTAGTGAAGCTGAAGATCGGGCTTGGCTGGACAGAAGGAGATGTAACCCAATGCATGCCCTTGTTCCTGCCCTTGGCTGGGTACCTGCACTTGCTGCCACAGCTCTTTCTGAGTAGCAAGCTTTGTTCATGGTTTTATATTTGTTTGCCTGTGAAAACTGCCTAGGCTCTTTATCAACATGTTGACCATGCTTGTGTTTGACAAATTTTGAATTCAGTCCTGTCCTGCCATTTATACAAAATGACCTGGAGCTAATCAGCTATTTTCAATTTCAGCTTTTTGTATTTGTCTATTTTCTGTTACTATAATGAAATGCCTGGTACTGAGTACTTTATAAACAAAAGGGTACTGAGTACTTATAAACAAAATTTAACTCATTGGTTTAGAGGTTCAAGGGCATTGGCCTAGCTCTAGTGAGGACCTTGTAGTCTGTGGCTTCTAATGGTGCTGGTGCTTCAAGAGGGACATCACAGGGCTAGGAAGATGATTTAGTGGGTAAAGTGCTTGCCATGTAAGCTTTGAATTTGGATACTCAGCACCCACGTACAAAAGCTGGGCGATGGTTCAGCATATAAAGATACTGGCTTGCTGGCTTGCTTGCAAAGCTTGCTGGCTTGTATTCAATTCCCCAGGACCTAGTAAAGCCAGCTGCATAAAGTAAACACTTGTAGTCTGAAACTTGTTTGCAGCAGCAAGAGGCCCTGACATGCCCATATTTATACATATTCATATTCTCTCTCTCATAAATAAATAAATAAAAATATTAAAAACAAAAAAACTGGGCATGGTGGCCCATGCCTGTAATACCAGCACTGGGAGACAGAGACAGAGGAATCCCCCAGGCTTACCTATCTGAATAGACCCTGTCACAAGAAAATAAGGTATAGAGCAATAGAGAAAGTGTCAACCTCTGGCCTGAACACATGTGTACATATGTGTGCCCACACCTATAAATACAGTGCATATGTATCTCACACACACAGAAAGAGGAACATTGTATGGGTAGGCAGGAAGCCAGAGAGAGTTGGGACCCAGCTTGCTCTGTCATAGTAACCCTCTAGAGTCTTAAACTGTCACACTGAGGACCAGGCTTCTGACATATGAACCTTTAAGAGATTAAACATATCCAGACCCTGACACTTCTCTACCTGGAAGATGGGCAAACGCTTCAGGATAAGATAGGTGATGTCTGATAGTGCAGCAAGCTCTTTGCATGTCCAATTCCATGAAAATATGTCCCATGAATAAGTGGTATTCTGAAATATATTATTTATTAATGAACAATGCTTGAATGATAAGGACAATGTTAATATTATTGGAAGCCAATAAGCCATCTAGCCAGGCCCTGGTTAATTTCACTGGCCATAAATAAAACTAATAAAATTTTGAACTTTATACAAAAGCCATTTCACATATATACTAAAAATTATTATTGTAATTTGATTTATCCTACTAGGTAAAGGAATTCTTGCCAGTTATTATCAGTTGCTTTCTTGTGTCAGCAGAGCTACCATAGATGTCCTATAAAGCACTACACCCAGAAAATATACAGAGCTCATACAAGCATGGTGAATCTAGAAAGATTCATGAATAAAGTAAGGTCTCAGAAAGCAGATAGGAGATCTGAAACAGATTTTGTAAAGTTAAAGGTGGTATGGCAAAGTTATACGCTAAAATATTTTAGGATCTTTTCTTTTTCAACATAGAGATCTCAACATGTCATCTAGGGTAGTTTCAACCTCCTGGACTCAAGTGATCCTCCTGCCTTAGCATCTGTGAATGCTAGGATTACAATGCTTGGCTTGTTTTAAGATCATAAAGGAAGTAGTTTAAGGCTTAGGGGGATGGTTCAGTGGGTAAGGCAGGGCTGGGAATGAAGAGACTGAAGAATACTCAGGGCTTGCTGGCTGGCTTATCCAACAAAGTCAGTGAGCTCTGGGTTCAGCAAGAGACCTGACAAGAAAATAAGGTGGCAAGCAATTGAGGAAGACACTCAAAGTCAACTTCTGGCCTGCATACACACATGCACATGCTCCCCCACCACGTAAACACGGGCCTGTATCACAAACTACAGAGCTTTCCCAAAAATGCCATAATACATAATTAGGAACATGTATTTCCAAATATGACATCTACATGTTATAAAAGTTTTGGTACTTCCAGTTAATTTGTAGACCTTATTCGTGTAACACTTATCTAAGACACAATACGGTTGGAGGGAAATAGGATTTTTAACAATGTTCAATCTCATAAATATAAACATACATATAGAAATCACTCAAAACAGAATTTCTAAACAAGGGTACAATTATGTCTCTCACAGATACAGAAAGTGAACATGTCAGAATTTTTATTTAACTTGTTAATAAAAGAACCAGTGTGATGTCATAGTTCAAAGGAAAATGCAAATTATAACATATAGAAAGTATACATATAAAGGTATATTACATGCTGAAATGAACTTATAAATTATATGCAAATCAGGTCAATAATCCAATTGAACACAAGTAATTTGTATTTCTTTGGACAAATATAATTTGCACCACTATAGTTTTTATAATGCACAGTTATAACTCAAAGGCAATGGAAAATGACACAGAAGGGTAGACAGGGTAAGGCAACCCTCTGTCTTCACCGTCATCATCTCTTCCTCTTTTTTTATTCCACCTCCACTGCTTTTTGTTTTTTCCTTTAAAATCTCTCATAATTTTTATGAATAAATGAAAAATGAAACAAAAATCTTACCTTCTCAACTTGCAATTTCTCAAAAGCCTACATTTGAGTTAAATTGATATTGAAATCAATCGACATTTATTAGTAGGTAGTTAAATTTTAATACATTCATATTCCAAACTATTATATAAACCTTATTTATTTTCACTTTTTGAATTTTTAAGACACAGTCTTACACTATAGCCCTGGCTGGCCTAGAACTCACTATGTAGCCAAGGCTGGCCTCAAATTCACCACAGTCTTCTTACTTCAGCCTCCTGAGTGCCCCACCATGCCTAGCCTGTCCTAAATCAAACTTGTGTTTTCAAGGTATATTAAGGAAACATTGGAAATGCTAGCAAAAAAGTGATAAAAGCAGGCCTAAAACTCTGCAGTGCCAGGTGTGGTGCACACCTGCAATCCCAGCACTCAGGAAGCAGAGGCAGGAGGATTGCTGTGAGTTTGAGGCCAGCCTGGACTAGAGTAAGACCCTACCTCAAAAAAAAAGGCTGTTTAGTGATTTTGTTAATTTTTTAAAAATGGGGCTAGATGATTTCTCAGTGGTTAAGGCACTTGCAAAGCATAAGGACCCAGGTTTGATTCCCCAGTACCCACATAAAAACCAGATGCAAAAGGTGGTGTACACATGTAGAGTTCATTGGCAGTTACTAGAGGCCTGGGTAAGCCCATTCTATGTTTCTCTCTCTCTCTCTCTCTCTCTCTCTCTCTCTCTCTCTCTCTCTCTCTCTCTCTCTCTCCCTCTCTCAAATAAATAAATAAAATATTTTTAAATATAAAAACATAAAAATGAAAAAATACTGACACAATTATGCCTTAGTAATAAATATTCCCAAGGAATGAAATTATAAGCAATATTTTTCATTATTTATATATTTCTCCTTTATTCTTACTATTTCTCTTTCTCTCTTTTTCTTTCTCTCTCTTTTGACCTGGACATCCATCTATTTCTCTTTTAATCATTTTTTTTGTTTGTTTGTTTGGGCTTTGCTGCCTTGTTTTTTTGAGACAGGATCTCGCTGTTTACCTAGGCTTCATAGATCAGGCAGGCTATGAACTCCAGAGCCTCCACCACTGTTTCTGGGGTGCTGGGTCCTGAGCCAGCACCCCCTGTGCTTCTCTCACTTTCTATGCTGTTCCTTTGAAGATTGTTTTCTTTGTTAAATCCCGGCATCCAGAACAAATAGATAACCATATGGTGACTAGTTAAGTTGGGAGTATGGGGACAAATCACCACCCCTTACTGTCCCATCTTGCCAGCAGCAGGAAGAACCCCTCTGTCCTGGTTGGGGTAAAGCAAACCTCAAATCCCACATTGGAGTAAAGAAATGCCAGCTGTCAAGCTCCATGTCACAACTGCTCCATGGCCTCCTAGGCTAGAACTGGAGTGTTCCATATCCTCATTTTCATGGTGTATTTTCTCCCTTCTGCAGAACCAAAAGGAGCTGGTGCTGGTGGCGGCAGTGGAGGCCCTGGATTTAGCAGCGGAGGGGGCAGCGGAGGAGGAGGAAGCAGTGCAAACTTTGGAGGGGGCGGACCACCTGGACTAGGAGGGCTGTTCCAAGCTGGAATGCCAAAGCTGAGATCCACCGCCAACAGGGATAATGGTATGGAGAAATTCTTTCTCTGAAATCCTTGAATCCAGTATTTTGAATTTCAATTTTGGAATATTTGCATACATACGATATCTTGGGGTTGGGACCTGATTCTAAATACAGAATTCATTTATGTCTTAAATATATACCTTGTATATTCAGCTTAAATTTGTGCAACTTTTTTGAGACAGTCTCATGTAGCTGACAGTAACCTTGAACTTTTGATCTGCCTCCACATCTAGAGTGCTAGAATTACAGGCGTACACTACCGTGCCCGTCTTAACGCAATAATTTAAATAACTGTATTGTGAAACAAAGGTTCAGGATACATCATTTCTCACTTGTGTCATTATCACTTCTCAAAAACAGTTTAGGGCCGGGGTGTAGCTCAGTAGCAGACTGCTTGGCTCTCATGAACAAGGCCTTGGTGTAATTCCCAGCACTGCAAAAAAAATAATATTTCAGACTTCAAATTCTTGATACGCAAGCTATGTTTTCTGCAGAGACCCATGAAAATGAGTCCTACAAGATTATCTATAAACCTGATGGTAGAGAAAAATTGAACGTGGTCATTCCTAAGCAAAAACCCTGTAGCGCTCATGAGACTATTCCTGACTACTCCAATAGCTCAAAAAAATTTCCTGTGAAACTATTATTCCAACAGTTCAAAAAATTTTACTGTAAAACTATTTTGTTGGTAGTGTTTGTCAAATTAGAAGAATTTTATTTCTATTTCTTTTCTGTTGTTTTATTTTCCTTTTAAAAGAATTTTATGGGCTGGAGAGATGGCTCAGTGGTTAAGGCACTTGCCTCCAGTGCCTAAGGCCCCGGGTTCCATTCCCCAGGACCCACATAAGCCAGACCCACAAGGTGGTGGCCCTGGTGTGCTCGCTCTCTCTCTCTCTCTCTCTCTCTCTCTCTCTCTCTCTCTCTCTGTGTGTGTGTGTGTGTGTGTATGTGTGTATATCTCTGCTTGAAAATAAATAAATTAATAAAATATTTTTTAAAAAAACAAAAAAGAATTTTATGTGTGGTGTATGTATATTATGTGTTCATGCACGTGTGTGCAATGTATATGGAGGCCAGAGTACAGCCTTAGGAATGACTTCCACCTCTTTTTGACAGGATCTCTCATTGGTCTGAAGAGCCATCAAGCTCCAGACATCCTCTATTATCTGAATCCCAAGTGCTTGGATTAGAGATATGCTAGGTTTTAGGGATCAAACTGTTTTCATGCTTGAGAGAGTAACATTTTATCTACTGAGACCTACTCCTTTATTTCTAATTCTAAAATCTTTTAACATGTCCTTTGGGAAAAAATATGAAATTCTCAGATTCATCTTAAGATAAAGACATTAAAGCCGGGCATGGTGGTACACGCCTTTAATCCCAGCACTCGGGAGGCAGAGGTAGGAGGATTGCCGTGAGTTCAAGGCCACCCTGAGACTACATAGTGAATTCCAGGTCAGCCTGGACTAGAGCGAGACCCTACCTCGAAAAACCAAAAAAAAAAAAAAAAAAAAAGACATTGATTCCTCAGAGTCAGCTGACTGTTAGTACTGGATTATCAAAATCCAGAAGAAACTCAATAACATAAGCGATCCTATCATTTAAGGCTGGTGTTTCAAATATAATTTGCTTAAAACCTGCCAAAAGGATGTGAGGCAAGTGGCAAATGTATATATATCCAGCATTTTAATAAGTGAAAATCAAAGTAAAAGGCAAAGGAAAAAGTAAAATGAAATGAAGATAGAATTTAAGTTAGTGCAGAGGATGGAGGAGGGCAGAGAACACCAGAGACACCGTGTGTGGGATGGATGGTAACCACAACTCCAGTGTGAACTGGAGAGATGCATCACAAATTGGTGACATAGACATGAACCATCTAGTTGTGAACAATACAGCGTTTTCTAGTACTAAAGGCAAAACAAAAAATTCTCTTTTGGGCCTGGAGATGGCCCATTGGTTAAGGTGCTTGTCTGCAGAGTCTAATGCCTCGGGTCTGATTCCCACAGAAAGCCAGATGCACAAAGTGGCACATGCATCTGGAGTTCATTTGCAAGTTGGAATCCCTGGCATGTCCATTCATTCTCATTCTTTCTCTCCTCTTCTCTCCCTCTCGTCTCCTTACCAATAATAAAAAAAAATTCTCTTTCAAGCTTAAGGCTTTGTGACTTGCCACTCAGGCTCCATCTCCTAGGACTCCCCATATGCTCTGTACCCAAGCTTCTGGTTCTGAGCTTGGTGCTCTGGGCCAAAAACGCTCTCTTCCTCTTCTTCCTCTGGTTGGCCATTTCTTGTGAGGCCTCAGTTCTTCTGTCCAGGCAGAGAGCTGTCTCCAGCACTCCTTCTGTCCTGGCATCTCCTGGCGCTGATTCATCAGCTTATCTTGGCTTCTTTCTGGAACTACCAGAAAATATTTACTACCTTACAGTTCATTTCTCCACAAGACTCTATACTAGAGGGAAGTGGATCTTTTCTATTTGGCTTATTCCTCTGTCTCTAACATTTAGAATATGGGTGCTCAATAAATATTTAGCACATTAATTTATGATTGAAGTGAAAGATGCTTTGAGGCTAACCATCTTTTGAGAATCACTTTAAGAGATTTGGGGGCAATGGCTGTTGAAATTTTCCACATCTTTGTTGAACCCTTTAGTTCCTCCTTACAACTTTGGATTATTTGTTGTACCAATTTTAGTTCAACCACATATTTGGTTCATTTGTTGAACCAAAGCAATTATACAGTTGCCCTATCCTGCCGATTACTGAAAAGCAAGTGGACCCAGTAGGCAGTGAAAAAATAAAAGATTATGTAGTCATCTACTTCTTTGTAAGTGAATTCCATCTACCGATATCAATTCCTTCCATTAAACTCCTTCTATCGTTTCTTTTTCCTTTCTAGGTCTTTCTTAATGCTGTCATAGCTCTTCCAGTAAATTTCCCATCCTTCTTGAGTAGTTCTTCTTAAAGGGACTAGGTAAGCCCTCACACCTGGAAACAAGCTTTCGGATAGCTGATATTTCCCCCCAAAGATGACTGAATGCTTTTTGAAACCTGAGAGGTAGAAAGGCCAGGTGACAAGGCGTACAGTGGGGAATAAATGGAAACCATTGGTTAGGCCATCTCTTTCTGGTCCTCTTGTGAAAAGGGACTTCTCTGGAACTTGACAATGCTATTCGCCATGCTTAGTACGAGGTTCGAAAGCTGGGGAGCTGGAAAAGCTGCAGAACGGAGGGCGATAGTCTGTTTCTCGGCCTCCAGAAAGGGTCCCGTGGACCTCGCTGGAGAAGGGCAGAGCCAGCTCGACCTCCAGGCCGGGACCCCGCTAACCTGCCCACCGTCTCCTCTCTCTTCCAGATTCCGGAGGAAGCCGGGCCCCGGTTCTGCCCCCGGGAGGAAGGTCCACGTCCGCCAAGCCCTTCTCGCCCCCGGGGGGCCCGGGGAGGTTCGCGGGCGCTTCCCCGGGTCCCAGGAGCGGTCCCCCGGAGCCTCCCCGGAGCAGGATGCCTCCCCCGAGGCCGGACGCGGGCTCCAAGCCCGAGAGCCTGCCCCCTCCGGTCCCCAGCACCCCGAGGCCCGGCCCGGCCGGCGCGCACGCGCGGGGGTCCCCGGGCCCGAGCGCGCCCCGACAGCCCGGGCCCACGCCGCCCCCGTTCCCCGGGAGCCGCGGGGCGGCCTTCGGAGGCGGAGGCTCGGTGCGCCAGGCCCCGGGCCCCGCGCCCTTCTCGGGCCGGCCGCCCCTGCCGCCCACGCCGCACCCCGGCCGGGCCGCGGACGACAAGCCGCCGCCGCCGCCGCCGCCCGTGGGCAGCCGGCCGCCCCTCCACCGGGACGCCGCGCCCGCGCCGCCGCCGCCGCCGCAGAACAGCAAGCCCCCGGTGCCCGCCGCCCCGCGGCCCGCCGCCGCCCCGCAGGCCCCGCCGCCGCCGCCCTGCCGGCCCGGGCCGCCGCCCCTGCCGCCCGGCCCCGACGAGATCCCCCGGCTCCCGCAGCGGAACGCGTCCCTCAGCTCGGCGCCCCCCCTGCCTTCCCCGGGGCGCTCGGGCCCGCTGCCCCCGCCGCCCAGCGAGAGGCCCCCGCCGCCCGTGAGGGACCCGCCGGGGAGGTCAGGTAGGGGACCCGCCTCCTTCCCTTCCAGGGCTGCCACCTTGCAGAAGCAGGGCACCCTTTGTTAACACTGATGCATAAGACCCTTGGGGAAGCAAACCAGACAGACCTTGTTCATAAACACGCATCTAGTTATTAACACAGATTTTAATGTATTGCATAGTAGTTTGCCTTTTATTTTAAAATCTCTTAAAATTTTGATATCATTGGTCTCCTACTGCCTATGTCCTGCAAGTGACATTTGATTTATTGAACCAGTCGCCTCCACTGGGCCATCTTTAGATCTCTGTTTTGCTTCTGAGATAGGGTCTTACTATGCACATGCTGCCTGGTCATGATCCCGCCCAGCCTCCTGAGCTCTGGGATTGCAGGTATATGCCACCATCTCCATCCAGGGTTTTTTGTTGTGTCAAATAATGCAGTGGTGTATACGAATAGCTGAATATTTGTGCACACTTGTGTATTTCCTTTGGATGAATTTCTAGATCCGTGGCTGTACATAGCAAATTGTAGATTTCATAGGGACTGCCACATTGTCTTCCAGACAATTCCTACCAGTTTACATTACCATAAGAGAGATCATCAGGCCCATCTGTATTTTGAATTGTGTTTCTGCTTCATTGTTAGAGGAGTGAGCTTTAGAATTTGAAGTTGAGAAGTAAGTCCTAGCTCTTCTGCTCATAGCCTGCTGACCTGCTTTGTCTGCTGGCCCAGTACTTCTCAGACCTTTTGTACTTGGGGCTAGAGAGACAGCTCTGTAGGAAAAGTGCTTGCCATGCAAGCCTGAGGGCCCGTGTTGGGATCCCTGCACTCATGTAAAACTGCTGGGCCTGGTAGCACAAGCCTGTGCTAACAGTGCCAAGGAGGCAGAGACAGGCAGATCCCTGGGGCTTCCTGTGGGGTTGGTGTGGTCCTAGACTCAGTGAGAGACCCTGCCTCAAAAAATAACATGGAAATAACTGGGGAAGATGCCCAGTGTCAACCTTTGGCCTCCACATGTACACGCACATATGCACACAGGCACATACACATAAAAAGAATTTTAAATAAGTGTGTATAGAGGTTCTCTTGTTTCCTGACATGTAGTTATTCAATAAATGCTCATTATTATCATTATCCTGCCAGTAAAGATAGAAAACTATATTTCTGTCATGGTGGTGGGTTTGGGAGCAGAGGTACATGAGTTGAAGAGTTAGGGAAATGAGTGTTTACTTTTATAAAATGAGATGAAGTTGCATAGTATCAGGCCCCAAAATACCGGATGTCTGGTTTGCATTTTGTGACAGCCACATGGTAGTATTACCAGTGAAGTTAACCCCATAGTGTGTGAGACATTGTCCCCAGCAGCAGTGAGTACTACAATACTAGACACTGAGAATGCTTGAGAGGCCAGACTGAGCAGTGCCTCCCACCCCCATCCAGTGTTTCAGCCAAGACTTTCTGTCCGGGGGAATCAGCCCCATGAACATGTCATATGATTTAAAGTCCCTGATTGGATTCTGAACTAATAAGTAATTAAATATCGATACTTTCATAAGACATTGAATTTATGTAAAATGTCAGGATCTTACAAGTAGAATACATTGCTGAAACTCGGGGAATAATGACGAAAGTCACTCAAAATTACATGGGAAATTGCTTGAGTTTTTTATTAATATCTTTATTATCCAAAATTAGATACGTTGTATGAGCAAATACTGTGTTGGTATCCCCATTTCCCTCCTCCCTGTCCCCAGTCCACTGGGTATCCTCCTACCTAAAACCTCTGCATTTGGAGAAAGGGAAAAGTAAGGTGGGGTTTCTACATTACCAAAAAGAAGATTTTATTTTAAATTCTTGGAACTTGAATTTTTCCAATTATACCATTTTTTAATGTCTTCAAAGGGACTGGGGAGATAGCTCATTCAGTAAAGTCCTTGCCTCACAAGTATGGGAACCTGAGTTTGGTCCCCAGACCCCACATAAAAATGCTGAACATGGTAGTGCTCACCTGTCATCCCAATGTGGGGAGGTAAAGACAGGATGATCTCTGGGGCTTTTATTGGCCAGCCAGTCTAGCCTAACTGGTGAGCTCCAAGCCAATGAGACACCTTGTCTCCAACAAGGGGACTATGCTATGAGGATGACATCTAAGGTGGTCCTCTGGCCACACACACACACACACACACACACACACACACACACACACACACACACGCACATGAACACACACTTAGAAAGTGGCTCAGATACTTATGTAGGACTTTCAGTTTGCCTTTTCACTAGCTCCTCCTGGAAGCCTGTTGTGAGAAAGGTGACAATTGCCTGGAACTCTTTGTAGAAGAGGCAAGGGATCGGGCAGCTTTCTTCAGGATAGGGCCCACACTGGCATCTAGCCAGGAGTAGTGATCAGCCATCTGTCACTCCCTGGGCTTGTCTGTCCTCCTCAAAGAGGAATCTAGAAGGAACTCCTGCTATTCTCAAGACTGGCATCTGGTTTCCTGATGCCACTTCTGCCTGGAAACAGATCACATGCATCATACAAGCATGCTTGTGTAATTTGCAGTAACACTGTGCGTTAGAAGAACTTAGCTCTTCTGAAGACCTAAAATAACTTTATGACTATCTTACTCCTTTTGGAAATTCTTTCATGAGGTCACAGTAATTAGTTCAATGGCTCTTTAAAATGTTTTTTAAATTACACAGTTGTCAGTATAAACAGATTATCACCTGTTTTCAATTTCACCGTTTCTTCTCCGGTCTCAGTGCTAACTCAAAGCCACACAGCCATTTAGCTATCCTTATGTACTTGCATTCCTTATGCATGCAGACCTGTGCATTTCATGCTCATATGTGCCATCTTCATGTCCCAGACTCTCTGCTCCTTGTTAAGGGTGTGTCTCCAGCAGATAAGACTCCATGGCACACTGATGTTGGCCACACTGGAAATATGGGTTGTAAAGTAGTGTTGTGATAAATGTCTTCTCTTGGGGCTGGAGATATGGCTCAATGGTCAAATGTGCTTTCTTGCAAAGCCTAATGACCTGAGTTTGATTCCCCAGTACCCATGTAAAGCCAGATGCACAAAATGGTGCATGTGTTGAGTTCATATGCGTAGGAGGCCCTAGCATGCTCATTCTCATTCTCATTCTCTCTCTCTCTCATAAATAAATACATTAAAAAAACTGTCTTCTCTTTTAACCTAGGCCCCCTCCCACCACCACCTCCAATAAGCAGAAATGGCAGCACAACTCGGGCCCTGCCTGCAACCCCTCAGTTGCCATCCAGAGGTGGAGTAGATAGTCCTCGGAGTGGGCCCAGGCCTCCTCTTCCTCCTGACAGGCCTGGTGCTGGGGCGCCTCCCCCACCTCCACCATCCACATCCATTCGAAATGGCTTCCAAGATTCATCAGGTGAAGGTATGTGATGTTTGCTTCTTTGAGTTACATTTCTTGTTCTATCACTGTTTCCACACTGCACTGCAGTGACCTAACTAGCCATTGTAGGGCCCACTGTGGCTTCCTCTTATAACAGTCGACGCGTCCCTCCCACTTTCCAAAAAGGCATGTTCCTTCTTTGAGTCTCCTTGCAGCTAACTAATCAGAGACTCCAGAATTCTGGAAAGATCTATTTTCATAATGTACCTTCTTATTATCTATATTTTCAGACAGTTGACTATGACCTAGTTACTAAGCTGCTTCCCTCTGCTGTTCTGTAGAAATGGTCCCAGTTATTCCTGGACCCACTGGTGGGAAGAAAAGTGCCCCATATAATACTCCTGAGAGCCTGGCTGGTTCTATTCACTCGAGTTCCCGTCATGTTGCTTTCATTTGCAGGCCAGTATCTGTGGACTGACCAGTGACATTTGTAGCACTCCCAGCTTTGGGGCAAACCTCTACGCATAAAGCTGGACCTGATTCCCACCTTCTCTGTGTCATTCTGCACCTTTTGCTGCTGAAGTGTTTGTGGCAGGTTGTTTGTTGCTGAAGGTTTCTTATTTGTTTCTTCCCTAGATGAGTGGGAAAGCAGATTCTACTTCCATCCCATTTCTGATTTACCACCTCCAGAGCCATATGTACCAACAACCAAGACTTATCCCAGCAAATTGGCGAGAAATGAAAGCCGGAGTAAGTTTTCTTGTTTGGCTGGTTGGTTGGTGTTGTCATCATTGTAAGTTGTGTGTGTGTTTGGGATTGGGTTTATTGTGTTTGTTTTGTTTTGTTTTGTTTTTGAGGCAGAATCTAACCCTTGCCCAGACTGTCCTGGAATTATGTAGGCTGGGCTGACCTTGAACTCATGAAGATCCTCCTACCTCAGCCTCATGAAGATCCTCCTACCTCAGCCTCCTGAGTGCTGAGATTATAGTTTAGGAGTATTTCTGCTAGAACTTTCAGTAGAATCATACTTGAACAGCCTGGGTTACACTTGGGTTGTATAGAAATGCCAGTCCTCTTTCCTAGAGAACCCCATTTGGTAACCTCCCTTTTATGTCAGTGAGGAGATTCACATACTCTGAATGTACACAATCAAAGCACCTGTGGTTTGCCAGGAGTGGATTCTGTTATCTTGCTTCTTTGGACATCTTCCTCCATCTTGATCTCAATCTTCCTGAGATAGCCATCTCTATCATGGTGGGTTTGAGACTGGTAAAAAGCCATCAGAATTGAAACAAAATTCACTGTAACTGCTTTGACCTTTTAGATGTGCTCCAACCATAGTTTGGTGTGTCACAGAACAGATATCTTCATTTTACCAGACTTTCTTCCCATTATTATACATATAACTTCTAACTTTGGACATAGTTATGCATAGTAAGTGCCTCCCTGTCTTCTCATGCCCATCAGGTCAGCATGTAGGAATTTGCGTTGCAGCTCACTTAGATTGTTGCTGGGTGCTTGTTAATGTATGTAATGCCTACCATAAAGGAGTAAATCATTTCTCCCTTGCCAAAGAAGAAATGTGAACAAGAAGACAAAATAAACAATAGATACACAGAACAGACTTAACATGAAATATGTAAGAATCCCTTGAAGCAGCCTGAGGCTCAGAACCAAACCCTAAAAGCCAAAGACCATGGCCTTCTAGAGAGTCCTTTCTTCTTAGCAACGCACCTCACACACACTCAGAGCCCATTCAGTCTCTCTTAATGCTCAGTTCCTAAATAATTCCCAGTTGGTTGGTTCCCAGCCCTGAAGCAGATTAAAATCAGCTAGAATGTGGCTATAGGCAAAATCACAAAGTCAGGAACTGATAGAGGACAGTTCCAGGTAAAAGGAAGGATGGGTCACAGTAAGGACAATATTAACAGTTTCTGTTGGTACACTCCTGCCAGGCTAAATTAAGTGCATCAAAGTAGGTTTTGTGCTTCTGCTGAAGAGTTCAAAGAGTTAGAAAATATTTTAAGAAAATTTCCATGAACAAATGAAATGCTACTTGAAAGAAAAGCTCTAACTCAAAATTTCATTTAGTTGGAATACTATGTTCCTAGACAATGCATGCTAACAGTTATAACTACAATAAAATCATCATATTGGTGGTTGAAGTTTTTGATGAAAAATAAGTCTTCACATAGAACAGATATTATTGAATGTTGTGTGTGTGTGTGTTTCCATCTGATAAAAAAATGAGCACACTTGTTCTGTCTTGTGTTGTTTGCCTCTTAGGAACTAAAATGAATTCACTTTCTGCTGGTCACTCTTCCTCATTTGCTAGGTGCATTCTTAACTGAATTTAAATGACTTATATTTTTAGATCAATAACAGAACCATCTTTCCATGCCCTCCATACTTTTATCTTGATATAGTTAAACATATTCCCTCCCCATTTTCCTTTCCTTGAGACTCCAGTTAGCAACTGGAGGTCTAGAACATACCTGTTCACTCTTGACAGCTTTCTTGAGTAATAGAGAGCCTGGATACAGAAGGCATTTTAAAATAATTTTTAAGTGGGTAAATTTTTACTTCCTCCCAAATTTTGTAGATTTGCTGTAAATATTCCTAACATATATTTCAGGCAAATCTGCAAAAATGTGTCATAATGATAATAGATCATGTAACAAAAATAAAGAACTATTGGCCTGGGGAGAGAGCTCAGCAGTTAAAGGTGCTTGCTTACAAAGCCTGCTAGCCTATATTCAATTCCCCAGCCACCCACATAAAGCAGATACACATTCAGTTGTAGTGGCATGAGACCCTGGTGCACCTGTGCGCACACACACACGCGCACACACACACAGAGAGAGAGATAATGTTTTAAAAATAAAGAACTTCCAAACATCAAGCTTTATTCTGCTCCTATTGCAACCTCAACCTCCAAATTCAAAGTCTGGTGATAAACCCAGATGCCTCGAGCAACTTAGGCTCTTGTTTGCCACAGAAGAACATAAGCTTTCTAACCAAACTTATATCTTGTCTGCTTTTTCATCAAGGTGGATCCAACCGAAGAGAAAGGGGTGCCCCACCCCTTCCTCCTGTCCAGAGGTGATCCTTGTTGGCTGTTCTCTACCCAGGCTCCAGAGCTGCTTCTGTTGTTGCTGTTTGAGAATTGCACACCCTCCTTCCTTGTCCCTTTCATTTATGGCAGGACAAAACAAGGGACGGTGAAGTGGAAATGGTGATCAGGAAAGAAATGCACCTAGCTTTTTATGTTGTATATATTCTCAGAGCTATCGCTTGCTTCAGCTCTGCTGCCTGCCTGCCTGCCGCCAGTGTAGGCTGCTGGGGTCCATAAGTGTCTGTGGAAGGTAGGCAAAGATGAATTGTGTCCTAGCTTTCAGACCCACAAAGCCAAACATTCACTGCTGACTTGTTGCAGGCTGTAATTATTAAACTCCCTGAGAGTTGGTTTTGTCCATGCCTCTTTCACGAACTTGGCCTCCTGTTGGTTTCCATGAACCACAGACCGCCTAAACAAGTTGCTGAGCAAGGTCTCACAGGAAGCTTTTGTGGTTACAGGATGTCCAGTCTTTGGCAGTCTGGGGTAGGCTCCAGGACAGAGCTGACCAATAGAAATAGATTGTGAGCCCCACATACAATTTAAAAATGACTAATAGCCACAAAGTAAAAAGAAATAGGTAAAAAGAATTGTATTTAATTCTATACATCTGAAATACCTGTAATCTATATAAAACTATTAATGAGATATTTACATTTTTTGGTACTAAATCTTTATACTCCAGTGATCATTTTATACTTAGAATGCATCTCCATTTGGACTGGTCTTGCTTCCACTGTCTGGTAGCCACATGAACCTGATCACTACACTGTGGACATCATGAACCTGGAAGAGGGAAACTGATATAGAAACCTCTTGTTTTTAAAAAATGGCAAAATGAACTTTAGCAATTCAAGAGGTACGTAAAAATAAAGTTACAATCCAAAACCTTGCTTGGTGGGCAACGTGACCATAGATTCTGGTCCCTTATTTTTCCTCTTCCCTTAATATCTGTGTATAAGTGTTGCTTCAAATTACCAAGGTCAGAAACTGATCTAATACAGTTTACATGTTTGGAGTAAAGCCATTAGGAAGAACCTGAAAGTTTGTGGGGTCTTCCAGGCTCAGAACCAGCTGGCTGTGCACCTACTTTCAGTTTGTTGCCTGCCTTGCAGATCAGAAGTGGCCTTGCTCCTCTCCCCAAGCAAGCTCCTCAGGGCCAGCTGGGAAAATTGAGGATGGCCAGATCAGAGGGCAAGAAATGTCAGGGAAAGGTATCTGACCAGAATCATGGAAGAAGGGAACAAATGTGATGATGGACAAAACTCTAGAAAACTAAGTGGGGTGGAGTGATTTAAGGAGCTGGCTGGGAGAACTCGGAGGGAACCGGTCTTGGATCTATGCAAACAGCGCTCCACTACAGGACCATAGGAGGAGCCAGACTTGCCTTTTTATAGGACTTTGTTTACAGAACTTTACTAGACTTTTAAATCTAGATATAGAGTTGGAAAAAAAATTTCCACTCATGTTTTATATAGTTATGTTTATTAGTACCATTATTTTTTAAAAGCACATGACCATGTATGTATATCTACCTGAACTTTGTATTTTGGTTTCAGTGTATTACTCTTGTATTACTGGGAGATGCTAATAAGAAATCAATCCAAAGAAAATTTTGAAAGGTGCATTTTTAAAATTGTCTCATTTATATAAAAACAGAACTTAGGAGTTCTAATAAATGGAATGTCTAATAAATTATGAAGTTACTGATTTGAATATATTGTATTTTTATAACTTTTCTTGCCAAAGTTATGGGTTTAACACATTAAAAAGCTTGTTTTTTTCCCTTCTTGTCTGCCATTTATCTTCCTTGTAGTCACTTGGGGCTTTTACCCAAAGAGAATTGAGAAATAAAATGGTTTAACAAGTTAACAACTTTAGCATTTTTATAATTTAGCACTATTTTATTTTGGAATCTTTGATCTAATGTTAACCGTGATAAACATCCTTATGACAAAGCCTAAATGACCTACTTCAAAAGAATGAAATTTACTTGTGTGGGGTACCCACTGCTTGTGGAATAAAGTTAGTGCATTCCGTGGAGAAAAAAAAAAAAGAATGAAATTTGTCCTTCCTAGCAGATATGTCAGAGAAAAGTCTCACCCAAAGAAAGTGAGTCTGAATTTTTTTAAGAAGTAGTGAAAATTGGACAATTCTTTAACTCAACTTTACATGTACTTTTCTCAAATTTGAAATGGGGTCACAGCTCAAAGTTGCCATGCAAAATAAAGATTTTTTAGAATGTATTTTAAGGGAATGTTTCATTAATACACCTACATCCTTTCTTTGAAAGTTAGTAACCCACTTGCATCTAAAACTCTGAATGTGTTCTATGCTTAGCTTATTAATAATACTCATTTTTTAATAGAAAATTACAAAATTGAGTATTTTCTTCTCTGAAATTAAAGCTTACATTTATATTTTTCAATAAAACTTTCAGGTGTATATATTCAAGATACAATATAGTATTTTAACATTCACATATCATTTTTACTGAAATATATTACAGTATTAAAATTCAATGCTTGGTATTTACATCACTGCATTTTATTTAGTGAAAGCCAAAAATAATGTTTAATCCAATGGTGCCTTACATTGTGATTTGAAAGAATTCAATTTTTTATGTCTAAGTAGTGGATTATTTTCATATTTGTAAAAACTGTTAGGCTTTTATATTTTAATTTGTAGTATCAATTTTGTTATCTTAGTAATCAAAACGGGACGGCTATTAAAGTGTCCCAGAATTTTTGGTCTGATATTAATTCTCCCATTTATAGTCAGGGATTGTAGAGGAAGAAGTTTTTTCATACCACTCTACTGTGTAATCAGACTCATTTTGTTCTCTATGTCATCACGATAGCTTAAATGGTAGGGTAGAATCTACCATACACATCTGAGTCTTTGTAAGTTAGACATTAAATAAAAGTAGAATGATACAGTGTCAATTTGTGGTTTTCTTGTCTGTATAAACATAAACAAAAATACCAAGTTGTCTGTTTTCTGTTTTATACTGTGATAAAGAAAGACAAGCCAAAAACAGGTCTTCATAAGTAAGCATTCATTATTCATTACACTCCTTATTAATTAATCCCTTCTTATTTGTTTTCTCCGAGAATCTGCATCTTAGTCAGTCTGTAAAATGAATAATGGATGCAATGGAAGATGAAGTCACAATGGCTAGACTGATACTGAGAACTGGGAACTTAGGAACTCTGATAATTTCTTAAGTTATGTGCTGTGTATATGTGTATTAACACAGTGGTTGAGTATAGGAGGACTTGGCTCCCTCATTCCTCTAACCCTCTTGTTTATCTACAGAGTGAGGAACTAACAGCATCAAGTCAGGGTTAGAAGAGACGATGCTTCAGCATTGACTTACTGGAGCAATTCAGTCAGCAACGACCACTACTAGTATAAAGTAAGAAATACCCAGCGACCCCAAGTTGATTAGAAAACTAAGCTGACTAGAAGGGAATTTACTGGAAAAGTAATATTAACAAAAAAACATCCTGCCCCTGGGCGTGGTGGCGCACACCTTTAATCTCCAGCACTCAGGAGGCAGAGGTAGGAAGATAATGTGAGTTTGAAACCAGCCTGAGACTACATAGTGAATTCCAGGTCAGCCTGGGGTAGAATGAGACTATCTTGGGAAAAAAAAATCAACATCAGAAATGTAAACCTCTTACAGGACATGGTGGTCTCTGGAAGTGGCAGGAGGATCAGAAGTTCAAGGTCCTCAGGTACATTGTAAGCTTCCTGCTAGCCTGAGCTACATGAGAGCCTGTCTCAAAACAAAAGCAGATGCTGGGGAGATGGCTCAGTGGATAAAGCACTTGCTGTGCACAAGCCCAGGTACCTGAATTTGGATCCCCTGACCCCACATAAACGCTGGAAGCTGTCACAGGCTACTATAATGTGACATGAGATATAAAGATGGAGAATTCCCTGGAAACTCCTGGATCAGCTAGCCTGGCAAAATGGTCAGTGAACAAAGAGACCTTGCCTCAAGGCAGAAGGCAAGGGCCAACACTTGGAAGTTGTCCTCCAGCCTCCACGTGCTTACTGTGGCACGTGCACACCCACACTCATAACTGTGAAAAGGGGTAAGGAGAGAGGAAAGGAAAAGGGAAGCCCTGCAGATAAGGTGTCAATCCTCTATCTCACAAGCCTGGAAAGTGAAAACTCACGTTGCTTTAGTCCTGAAAGAACTGTTACTGGACTCCATCTGAACTCACAGAAATTGGGACCAGAAGCACCTTATAGGTAGGGGGACACTTCTGAGTGGAAAGGCTGCTTGTGAGAGCTGCCTGTCACAGCAAGTATCCATCGAGACTATCCCAGCACCCTGTGCCATGTGGTCATCCCACTTAGAGGCCTCATCTCACAGATGGGCAAAAATGCCCATCAAATGACATGCTGCTGACAGGCACAGGCAGGCAGTGTAACTTCTGTGGGACAATGCAAATCTTCCTTACCTCTTACTGCTTCGTGTATTGCAAATTTGTTGGAAAGAAAGGCTGCACCATACACACAAACCTGGATTTGAGTCCTGACTCAGCCACTTACCCAATGAGGCCACAGACAAGTCATTTAAGCTCTTTTCCACTGTGCAGTGGTTATAAAATTGAAATAAAAAGCATCAGCATACTTTCGGTATTTGATGAAAGTTAATTCTATTTTATTTGCTAGTCCCTTTGCCATCAGTCTGAGGCTGTCTGTGGGAAAGAATTCTCAGTGCAAAGAAGTCGGACAAAATGTAATACAGAAAAAAAAAAAATATATATATATATATATATATATATATATATATATATATATATATATATATATATTACAGAATCACTACAGGAATCTATTTCAAATCTGGTCTTATTTGCTCAAACTAGAATTGCTTATTTGGTTCATTCATCCATGCAAGTATATTTTCAGTGAGTACTCACTTGCCAACTTCACAACACCGAAGCATCTTACCATATCTGTCAGTCCAATGGTTGCAGAGACCAGTTAGGGGCTAGCTTCCATTTCACCATGCATATGCCTGACTACATTCACCTGGCCCGCAGAAGCCCTTCCACCAAGTTGGTAAGTCAACACTTTATAGTCCTGCACCCCCCCACACACACACCTTTATTTAGTTTTCTTTTTTCTTGTTATTTTGATGAGTGAATTACATTGATGATTTTCTTTAATTTTTAACCTACAAGGAAATTGAAAGACAAAAAAAACAGTATTTAGAAAGATTTTTGATGGCTAATTAGTGTGATTTTTATTTTGATTCATTTTAAAAAGTAAATTCAAGGATTCCCAGTTTCCTAAATATTCCAATTAACTGGAGGATTTCTGGATACATAAGTATCAGTGGTTGATTTAGAGTGGCCTTACTCTCCGTCATCAGCCCTGCGGCACTCCACTTTGAACACCTGGCATTTAGTGCCTCGCTCAGGATCTCCATTTAGCATAAACTTGTGTTTCTCTACTGGCATGTGTTTAGAAGTCTCAAAATTGCCTCTATGTTAAAATGTTTCATTAAAGAGCTTTATACTCAAAAAGCTAAACTTAAGGGTTGAGTCCCCCACCTGTCTTACTAAGTCAAAACATTTTTTATTTTTATTTATTTATTTGCAAGCAGAAAGAGAGAATGGGTGCACCGGGGCCTCTAGCCACTGCAAATGAACTTCAGATTTGTGTGCCACTTTGTGCATCTGGTCGTAAATTACGTGAGTACTGGGAAATTGAGCCCAAGTCGTTAGGCTTTGCAGGCAAATGCCTTAACTGCTGAACCATCTCTCCAGCCCAAAACTTTTATATCTTTTTTTTTTAATTTGTGACATTCTATTACTTTTCTACAATAGCACATCTTACATCATCATAGCTTTGGGCCTCGTGAAACCTGGATCTGTCCTTGCATTCTTGTTCTCCTTAGCTTCTGATGCAGAACTCAACCAAAGCGAATGTTCTAAAAACTTAATCCAGGGGCTGGGGAGCTGGTTTTAAAAGATGCTTGCTTGCAAAGCCTGCCCACCTGGGTTCAGTTCCCCAGCTACCCACGTAAAGCATTTGCAGTGGCAGGAGACCCTGGCCTGCACACACACACACACACACACACACACACACACACACACACGTGCAAATAAATAAACTCTTAAAAACTTGATCTACCAGTTTCCCCTGAGTGATGTGGAGGACCCTGACAGACATGCTTGCCTTCTTTGAGCTCCCAGTGACATATAAACTAAGATAATTTGCTCATTGAGCTGCTCACATTGCATTAGAATCAAAGCCCCACAAAGTGACTTCTCCAGGAAAGTGTGCTTGAGGCGCCTTGGGAAACAAGCCTGAATATTATTCGATGTTAAGCTCAAATTGAAATTTTCACCAGGAAGAATCCTGCCAGACCACCTGGAATATACATCATAGACTTAAATATGTTTTAGTCATAAGAGACTCCCACCCTTTTCCTGTTTTCTGTCTTTTTGAGTAAGTTAAAGGTCACTCTTCAAGAAACTATCCATTCCAGATAGTTTCCAAACAAAACAGCAGCAGATAATTTGGGAAGAGCCAAGTGCTTTATGGAGCCATTACATTTATTCATTCACCCATCATCAAACTCAGGTAGAGAAATAAAGCACTGGAAATAAAATATATGTGTTATGCATTAGGATTAGATACTGACCCTAGAACTAAGGAGGCAAGTTTTAATTGTACATCCAACAAAACTTCAGCCAGTAGGCAGAAGCCCACTCTACCTCTGGTTCTAGAATACCCTTCACCATCCACACAGGGCTGTTCAGTTGATGGGATTCACACAAACTGGGAAATCCCTTTGGTGCTTGCTCCTTAGAGACTTACTCTTTGAGCAAAGGCACTGGGAAGTCCCAAATGAGGCCATGGAGTAAGGTAGTGAAAAGTTATTTTATATTACCAAAACACTATTTATTTACCTAAATAACAACACTTACATATTGTGTTAAATTTTCATATAACTACTGTTGTAGTCAGCTTTCTTGTTGCTGGCACAAAGAACCTGACCAAAGCAGCTTGTGGAGGAATGGGTTTAGCTTCAGACTCAAGGGACAGCTCCATCATGGCAGGGAAAATGATGGCATGAGCAGAGCCTGGAGGACATCACCTTCTGCCCAACATCAGGTGGACGACAGCAACAGGAGAGTATGCCAAGCACTGGCAAGGGGAAGCTTGTTATAACACACATAACCCTGACCCCAACAACACACCTCCAACAAGGTTCCAATTCCAAAATTGCCATCAGCTGGGGCTCAAGCATTCTGAACACATAGGTTAATGAGGGACACCTGTATCAAACCACCACCACTAATCAGCTGCATACTATAACTTGAGGGAGGGCCTTTGCAGATACTGCTTATAGTACTGCTAATCCTCGTATCTTTATACATAGAGGAATCAGAGCCTGAATTTGCCACAAACCACTTGCCTAGAGTGGATCTAGGATTCAAATTCAAAAACACTGATATTTCATAAAAGCAAAGGCATTTTAAGAAGAAGCCATGAGAAGGGAAGACCTAATAGTAGGATAAAGAGAGACACCTCAACTGAACTTACAGCTTCTGGAAAACCTTGTCCTTGCTTTGCTCACTGGGCCATGGATGGACTGGCTCTCGCCCCACACCAGTGCTGACTGCCTGAGACACAATGCTGCTGCTTTTCCTCCTCCCCCCTCTCCTCCTCTTCCTCCCTCTCCACATCTCCTCTTCACCTTCTTTCCTCTTCCCCCTCTCCACCTTCCTTTTTTTTTTCTTTCTTGGAGACAGGGTCTCACTGTTTAGACAGGTGTGCTTGGATGCTGGATGTCTAACTGCACACTGCTTCCTGCATGCGATCTAACTCCCTTCCCTTCTTTCATTCCTTAGTTTCTAGGATGGCTATAATGTTGGCTTTGAGGCTTAAAAGAACACTATACACCTGCAGTTCTCGGCTTCTATCAGATACCCATGTCCTTTTAAGGTGGTTGCAAAGGAGCTGCCTAAAATTCGGGTGTCATTTCATTAAACAGTTGTGGCTCAGGAAGTCCTCATGGAAAAGTCAAGCTGCAATGTGAATAGTTACTTTGCTGTCCCTCCCTTCATTTGAACTCTCCAGTATGTGCGGAGTACTTTAACCACTCTCATATCATAAATTTGAAATGTGGAATTTAGGTTTTATTCTCCTTAGAGTTGGAAAACCCATGCGGCTCTTTTAAATGCCAAGTAATGGGATTTGCTTCCTGTCAAAGTCAGGGAGACCTCATGTGCCTCAGTTTTACAACCTAGAACTTATTCATAGGGGAAATGAGGTTAGAACAAAAAGATAGACTCATATTTGACAAGACTGAAATGAGTGCCTCCACAGTTTCAAAGCCTGTTCCCATGCATTACCCGATTGTACCCCACAGCAGGAGGAGGAAGCTTGTCTCCATCTCGCACACTGGGCTGACAGCCCTGAGAGGTACTGTGATGGCTTGCTTGCTTGGTATTTTTGAGACTGTCTCACTAGGTTGTCCACACCGTCCTAGAACTCCTGATCCTCCTGCCTCAGCCTTCTGAGCGCTGGGTTTACAGCACACCCAGAAAGATCTCATAGCTTTGATGTTGGGTGGAAAGGGGCCAGGCCAACATGGAGGTCAGTGTACAGGCAGGCCTGTAATCCCAACTATAGAGGGGGCTGGGGCAAGATCATGATCAAGTTCAAGGCCAGCCTGAGCAACTCAACAGACCCTGTCTCACAGCTTTAAAAGGGGATGAGATGTAGCTCAGTGGTAGAGGATTTGTCTAGCATGCACAAAACCCTAAATTCAATCCGCAGTACCACACAAAGTGGGGGAGAGCAAGATTAAACCCCTCCAGACCATTTCAGGAACACTCTTTTCATGGCATTTTTACCCTAATTGTCCTCATTTGTTTGACAAATATTATTGAATATTTTCTCAATAATGACTTCACGGGATGAGATCAGCTGAAGACAGGAGGGTCAGCATCGCAGGATGCCTTGCTACAGGGAGCTTATGGTCTTGGAGGGAGTGCTGAGACATGTACAAAATAACTCCAGAACTAGCCAGACTATGGTTAGTCAGGACCTGGAAATAATGCATCATGAGTATCCAAATTAAAATTAGTCCTGCCGTACTGATTCACACTCACATTGTGGCCCTCAAGGTTTCTGGTTTAGACTTGCAGTTTCCTACAATGCAAAGGAAGAAACAGCTGCACCAGGACCACCTGAAGTGCTTGTTAAGTGTGGATTCCAGGGCTCACCTACAAGCTTCAAGTTCATTATGATAACCTTGATTACATTCGGGTTTCAGACTCACTGTCCTATAGGTTTTGCCCTTGCTCTGGGTCTTTAAAATAATTAATTCGTATATAGAAAAATATGAAATGCTATGAAAATAAAATCACCATGATGGTTTTCACTTTTTATCATTCTTATTTGCTCAATTTGACACTACCCACATGTGCTGATTCATTAGGATGATATTCGTCTCTAAAACACTGTCCTTAAAATGACCTATGAGGGACACTTCTGAAATCTCAGCACTTTGGAAGCAGAGGCAGGAGGATGATTGTGCAATTGAGGCCAACCCCGGGCTCAACATAAAATCTCATCTTGAAAAAAGAAAGATGACTTCAAGGAAATGGAGCCTAACAGAAGGGAAGGCTGAATAGGGTTCAAGGTGGCAGAAGCCTTGTGCCGTTATGAAGGTTATCATAAGCATCCCTTCTGTAGCAATGATGGATCAACAATCAGGACTGCCGATGAGAGAACAAGTCTCCTGAGGAAAGAACAGAGAAAATTACTGAAGAGGAATCTGGCCTCAAAGACCTAACCTAAATAGCCTATTCATTAGGTTCCCTCTCCAGAGTGGACATCCCTTGCAGTGACCAGGGAATCCCCAGAGTGTTGCTGTACAGTTGCCTCATGCTTGGCAGTGTTTCCTGGAGCCAGGGGAAATCCTTACAAGCATCAGAGACGACAGTAAGAACTTGTTAGGACTGAGTCCTCTGATCCTGGGCCCTTGGCTAGGAATTCTGACCACTGAGTCTAGGGTAGTACCTGAGTGTTGTCATTTTCAGCAGGCTTTTAGATTTTTAGATGATGTCTGATGCTGCTGGTACCAAAACCAAACTCTAGTATCAAAGTGTTCACTACCTATTATAATTCAATAGCTTTCTTTGCATTTAACTAATATTGTCCATAATTTCCATCACTTTATCTGATTAAAGGAGAAAGCTAGGTGTCATGGCATTGTACTCAAGCATAATTAAGCCTCATAATTACCCGATACTTCTCTTTGACCATGAATCTTATATACTGATCTTCACTGTTGTTTTTTGCCTTGCCCACATATCATGGGGGTTGGAACCCACATGTTAATAAATGTTAATTATGGATTTTTAAAAATCAAAACAGCAAAAATCATGAAGAAAAGCTGACAAGCCTTCACTCTTAATCATCTCAAGGTTAAATAATGATCAGAATTCTTTTAGTTGAAGTGCTCATATTGCATTTTGATGTTTGACTATCATATAAATATAACTGTGCTATTCGGCTCTATTTTTCATTGCAGATGAAATTGATGCAGCTTTGTATGGTGTAGCCTGACACAGTAAAATTGTTACTCTCTAGGTAGGATATTCATAAAAATGTAATTATCGTAATCAGAACAGTCTTTAAGCTCATGAGCAGGGACTGCCAGGTTCATGATTGGCAGTTTTCAATCACTTGCTGTATAATAGAGAAACGTCTTAAAGCAGCCTTGGAATCATTAATGTCCTACCGAGGGAAACTATTCCGATCAAACAAGAAAAAGGTGCTATAAGGGGGTGGCAGGAATTCAAGCTGGCGTCTTCTGCCTGGCTTTGGGCAGGATTATACAGGGACTTTTAATATGTTTCATTTGGTTTACCCACCAAGAAGCTAAAGAGCAGTGATGTTTTCTGAAAGAGAGGAGGAACTCCTAAGACCTCCTTGGTATAAATCAGAAGACGTCACTGAGCATACCACATAGAGCATCTGCCTTGGGGCCCATGACTTGTGGGAAGAGCAGCCCTGAAGGTGCTGCAAAGGCACATGGCACCTGGGAAGACGCATCAAGTGTCATCAGGGGAATCAGGCCCCAGTCTGAGTGTCCGCTTAGTGTCCAAAAATGCTGGCTTAGGCATTATGCTTAATAAACGTAGAGATACTAAAAGCAATCATAGGTTGTTTAGATAAAAGTCAACAAAATGAAGTCACTAGGCTCTTCAGTTTAAAGAACATCCATTCAAAGTACCCCACGGTCTCTTTTCAAAGTGCTCAGTTCTCCCTCTCCCTGAACAAAAACCTCCAGCATTCTCTGACTGAGCATTTTTAGGTAATAAAATTCTAGAGCTGGCTGAAGAAAGGAAGAGCCAACAAAGAAGAGGAGCTCTTTACAATTAATACTGTCTTCCAGACAAAGTGGTTGAGGTGTTCATGGCCTCACAGTGGCTGACAAGACCTGCATAATAGGAGGGGGAAAGGTGATAGGAAGGGATTATGGTCATGCTATACTGTTGACATGTATAGAAGTTATCAATAACCAGTTTCTTTAAAGGCTGGAGAGATGGCTCAGAGGGTAAAGGCACTTGCTTGCAAAGCCCGAGGCCTGGGTTCGATTTCCCAGGACCCACATAAAGCCAGATGCACAAGGTGATACAGGTGTCTGGAGTTCATTTGCAGTGGCAGGATGCCTTGGCATTCCCATTCTCTCCCTCTCCCTCACAAATAAATGATAAAATAAAATACAAAAAATGTTTTAAAAATTCTAGAGCCACTTTATGTCTCCAATAGTCTTAATGGAACAGTTAGAATATACGATCTTATGTAATAATCAGTTCTTAAAAATTAACCTTGAAACCCCTTTTGCAGTCAGTAAGCCAGATAGGGAGGGCAGTGCCCATTTTTTTCCCCTCTTGAGGTAGAGTCTCACTCAAGCCCAGGGTGACCCAGGATGCACTCTATATCCCAGGATAGCTATGGATTAAAGGTGTGAGCCACTACGCCTGCTCAGTGTCCACTTCTCTTCCACCTCCTATCTCCAGCTCTGCCCCCATTCACTGATAGTGGCTTATGGTGAGCTCAAGCCAGAAGTTCTTAATGTATGGTTTAAGGAAGCTTCTGTCTTCTGTCTTAGGCTATGATGCTTTTCCTTGTGTGGGATGATCTCATGGCTTCTTCAGAGACACTAATAGCCATCATCACCCCTCCCCATTTCTGGGGACCTCTCTCCTGGCATTCCAGTCAGCTAAAACTCCCTCAGCTCTGCAGCAACTCTAGCTTCTTCCTGTTAAAGCCCAAGGGCCCCTCTAGGTGGCCCTGTTGGACAGCAGCTCAGCTTCTCCCCTAACACATTCCAACCAGCCCTGGTCCCTCCAGTCCAACCACCTCTCTTCTGGTAGCCAGGAATTCCTAAACCAGGAAACTTGCAGGCAGAAGCCACAGCCCATTCCTCCCGTAGGAAAGCCTGTTTGGGGTGGAGTGGACTTGCAGCCTGTCCTCAGTCAAAGTCTCTTCACCTTCCACGCCCTTGAATTTTGTCTGCAAAGGAAACAAGCAGTGCTGTGTGTTAAGTCCCCTCAGAGCTTTGAAAGTAAGTAGGGAAGCTGGGCCGGCCGGGTGGTAAATGCCTAAAATCCCAGCACTTGGGAAGATCAAGAGTTCAAAATCATCCTTGGCTACATAGTAAATTCAAAGCCTGGGGTACATGAGACCTTGTTTCAAAAAAAAAAAAAAAGTGGCAGGAGATGTAGCTTGGTAAAGCATTTGCTTGGTATGTGTGAAACCCTGAGCTCAGTCCCCACCACTACATCACCACCTAAAAATCTAGACATGGTGGTGCATGCCTGTAATAAAGGCTCTCGTCACATGAAGCAGAAGGATTAGAAGTTCAAGGTTGGGCTGAGGAGATGACTCAAAGGGTACTGCACAAGCATGAGGACCTGAGTTTGATCACCAACACGCACATAAAAGCTGGATGTGGTGAAGCACCCCTTTAATCCCAGCCCTGGGGAGGTGGACACAGAACAATTCCTCAGACTCACTGGCTTTCTAGTCTAATCTGTGGGTTCTAGGTTCATCAAGAGAACCTGTCTCAAAAGTAATAATAATAAAATCAAGTAGAGAGTGACGGAGGGAAATGCCCCATGTTAACATCTAGCACCCATGCCACATGTATATACTCGCTTATGCACCCACACACATATGAACACACACATTATATATATAAAAAGTTCAAGGTCATTCTTGGTTACACAGGAAATATGAGGCCAGTCAGGATACATGAACACATGAACCCCTGATGAAACAGAAAAAGAGAGACCAGGCTAGGACTCGAACTCAGGAGGCAGAGGTAGAAGGATCACCATGAGTTTGAGGCCAGCCTGAGTGAATTCCAGGTCTGCCTGGGCTAGAGGGAGACCCTACCTCAAAAAACAAAACAAATGAAAGGAAGGAAGGAAGGAGAAAGGAAGGAAGGAAGGAAGGAAGGAAGGAAGGAAGGAAGGAAGGAAGGAAAGAAGGAAGGAAGGAAGGAAGGAAGGAGAGAGAGAAAGAAAGAAGGAAAGAAAGAGAGAAAGAGAAAGAGAGGGAGGGGACAGGGGAGAAAATAAGAAAGAGAAAAGATAGATCAAAAGAATAAAAGAGAGAAAGAATGAAAGAAAGAAAGCAGGAGGCAGGAGAAATTTTAGTCATGCTTTGATTTCTTTTCTGTAATTTTTGCTATCCCTTTAAAAAGGTCTCCTTTGATGGCATCTCTCTCTTGCTTGTCATATACATCCTACCTTGGTGACTTGGTGAAAAGTTCTTATTTAATATTCTGAAATATGTCATATGGAAAATAACTAGCTAAAAGCTTTTAGACTTTTCTTGAGAAGTGATTTTGGCAACTATTTGAGGACATATAGCAGGGAAGTTAAGATATTTTAGATAAAATTTAAAAATATTTCAGTGAGAAAAATGACTTTCAAGGACACTCAAATTTTTTCTTGACTTTTTGAAGTCTATGAAGTCATTGCATTTTGCCAGACACTCATTTGGTCATTTGTAAAATAAAGATTTTAGCCTAAATAATCTCTCTGGTCCTTTCCCAACTTTTGTCATGAATCTGTGAGACCTGGAAAGGAAGTGGAAGGCCATTTTCATTCCAAGTCGATAAGGCTGGTGATACCAGAAAGAAATCAACGACATAAGCCTTTCTCCACTGCACTCACTCAACCACAAAGTTACAGATGCACTCACTTGTACACAAGGATACAAGGAACTTATAAACTGGAAGGAAAAGCTAGACTTCATAAATATTGCTGCAACAAAGCATATTTACCCAACAAGCAGTTTTTGAGCAACTCTTATTGTATGTATAAAACACTGTGGAAGTATCATCAGAATAGAGCACTGTGTTTATATGTCCAGACAGGACTAAGAACTCATGACAATGATGGTGGAAAGCACAGTGGTGATGGCCATGACAATGACCAGCCCCAAATTGGCCTCCCCACCCCACCCAGCCCTGCGCTTCTGAAGACAGAGATGAAAGACAGTTCAATTGGGAAATGATGGTAGTGCTTTGCTTCCGTGCTCTCTCTCTCTCTCTCTCTCTCTCTCTCTCTCTCTCTCTCTCTCTCTCTCTCTCTCTCTCTCTCTCTCTCTCTCTCCACAGCACACATGTGGAGGTCAGAGGACAACCTTGAGGTATCTGAGTCTACTCGCTGTGAGACAGGTTCTCTTGCTGCAAGCAAGTCTGGTACATGAGTTTATGAGTTTATGATTCTCCTGGCTCTGCCTCCCATTGTTGCAGAGCACTGGGGTCACAGATGCATGTACCACTTTGCATCCATCCTGTGTTATGTGGGCACTGGGAAAACTGAACCAGGCAGGCAGGCTTTGCAAGCAAATGTCTTTAACTGCTGAGCCATTTCCCCAGTCCCTTTTTTTCTCTCTTAAAAAAAATTTTGCACAAACTTCCAGACACAAAACAGCCTTGATATTCATGACTTCACAGTGCCTGATAATACCTACACATAATGAGAGGAAAAGATGATGACACTGAAACAAAACAGAGACTAATTGAGAGGGAGAAAAAATATGGGGAGTGTGGGAGGGGGGAGGGAATCATAATGGTTTATGGTCTATAATTATGACACTATCAATAAAAAGTTTAAAAAAAGAAAAATAAATTTTGAAGACATGATTATCAGTCAGGAGTAATTCTGTTTATAGTTTGACTACTTCACAGATAAATGTGTCCATAACACACCTGGTAGTTGTAAAAAGGCTTGGGTAAGACCCAGAGAGCCAGATAAATATGTTATTTATTCAGCTGCCCCAAGTCATTAATATCCTTATACCAAAGATTGTCTGTGCTCTTCTAAATTCTGTATCTCATTTCATTCCTACATAATAAGATTAGAAAGAAAAAGAAATCAGGAAAATCAGAGTCCTGTCCTCCTAAAAGTGCAAACATGAACACTCTGGACCACACAGATGGCTGAAACAGCCTGGTATAGCAGACATATTAGATGTGGATAGATTATCACCAAAGCATGCCCAGAAGCACCTGCTGATCAGGCTGCTGTGCCCGGATACCTGCACTGAGCATCATCATAGAATATATGGGTGATTTGCATATTCTCTGCCCTTAACATCAGCGCCACAGTGAACAGTGAGCCCACTACCTGCCCCACTGCCAGCAGACAGCGAGCTGCCCCAGTGGGCTTTGAAGCTGCCCTTTAACCTGCACAACTGAAACCTCACCCAGCCTTCTTTGCTTCAGTGACTCCTCCGAGACAAATTAAATCCAACTGCTTAAGTGAATCACTTTATGCCTTTTGAAGGCTTTAAACTTTATTGTGATAATGGGCATTTAACTCTCTTGGAATTCTGATTAGGTAGCTTTTCACAAGGAGTTATGGACTCCTGGCTTACTTCATCTAATTTTAATATTGACTAAACTGAAATCCCTTCTCAGCAGGATCCCCTAAGACTGTATTTCTCCTGAAGATACATGAGGAACGTTGCCTGTTGGACTGGGGAAAATGGATACCTCCTATGGAGATATCCAAAGAGATGAATGAAACACTGGGAAAACCCCCAAGGGAGTAGGGAAGTTGGGAGGCTAGTGCTGTAGTTAGACTTTCCTAATGAGACTCCAGGGCAGATGGTCTGATAATATCGCAGATCATTTGATATCTGGGGTTTGTGATCACCACCTCCTCAATGAATGAAGCCAGCAAGAGGCAGCTGCTGTTCAGAGAAAGTCAGGAACAATGACTCTCTGTGAGTTGAGGTATCCAGCACAGTGGGTGGGGAGCCTGCTGATGTCATCCATGTGTGAGCCAGAACTTCCCAGCCCCACACAAAGAAGGTCTGTTACCAGGGGGTTCCTGGAACCAGTGTGGTCATCGCCATGCTGTCTGCAGGCTCTACAAGGCGATCTCCTGACCACAGCACAATGAGGCTTTGCTTCCAAACAACTCTGTCTGGGAAGGTAAAATACTTGAGAAGCCAGAGCAGGAACAGGACAAATCATTAGCTGTCCTGTACTTGTTCAATTCTATGACGGCCTCTTAAACAGATTTCAAACATATATATGTACAGGTATAGGTATATGTATATAAATGGTAGGAGGGTTTATATATCCACTCCCTACCACTGAGTTACATCCCCACCCCACACCATATTATTTTGATTAAATCTTCATCACTCTGTATGCTAATCTGGAATGCTGAATTTGAAACTCAGGCATGGCCTCATTGTGAAAGAAAAGATTTAGAATTCCAATTCTCCTACTTAACGAGAGTACTGTGCCCAGTAATGTAATAGGAGATAAGTTTCCCTTTATTGCCAACATTCAAAGTCAGCTCTCATGTATGTACTTTGAGAATAACTATTGGAAAATATTTTAGCTACAATTCCTGTCACCTATCACATAAAGGTTGCTAAGCACATGAATTTTGAAATCTGTATTCCATTGAAAGCTGATTTTATATAAATAATGAGTTTAGTTTGCTTTGTCCTCAGAATGAGAAACTCTTCTTTGTTAAAATTGTTTTATTGATTTATTTTCATATGTGTGTAGTGGGGGTGAGTACAACAGAGCTTATTGCCACTGCAAACACCAGAGGCTTGCACCACTTCTTTCAACTGGTTTACATGGGTGGCTTGGGAATTGAACCTGGGTTGGCAGGCTTTACAAGCAAGCACCCTTAACCACTGAGCCATCGTCCTAGCTGTTCCTTCATTCCTTTTGTCTTTCTCCCTCCCTTCCCTTTTCCCTTCCTCCCTTCCTCCTGCCCCTCTCCTTCCCTTCCTCCTTCCCTCTCTTTCTTCCTTCCTTCCTTCCTTCATTCTTTCCTTCTTTCCTTCCTTCCTTCCTTCCATCATGTACTTCTAGGAACTGAACCCAGGGCCTTGGACATGCTAGACAAATGCTCTACCACTGAGCTACATTACACTGAGTGGGTAAGAGTTCAAATTATGGAGAACTCAAGATCAAGATCCATAGCTGAGCCCCCACCCCACATTCAAACCCCATAACCAGCAATGTAAAAGATATTCATTTGAATATTCCTTCTGTATTGTTAGGTTGTTTATGAACACAAATGATCAAGTGAAAGTGGATTAAACTCAGTGTCCCTTAATGGGAAGGCTGAAGACATTGGAAGGTGCCCTGCCTGCTGATCTTGTACATTCCATTTGAAATCTGGGGACTGCTTTGTCGTGGTGTCAATGCAGATTCAGAAATTCCAAGTGTGCTACTGTTGCGGTCAGCTTTCTAGTTGCTGCCCAGAAAGAACCCAAACAAAAGTGGCTTGTAAAGGAATGGGTATATTTGGCTTACGGACTCGAGGGGAGACTCCATTCTGGCAGGGAAAACGATGGCAGGAGCAGAGGGCTGGACATCACCTCTGCCACAGCACTGCAAACAGCGGCAGGAAGGTGTGCCAAACACTGGCAAGGGGAAGCTGGCTTATAACCCCATAAGCCTGCCCCCGACAACACAGCTTCATCGAGGTTGTAAAACCCAAACTTCCATCAGCTGAGGATCGATCTATCAGAACACATTCATTTGTTTGTGGGGGAC